>JAACJT020000016.1:1245011-1269271 GCA_009936485.2 Gymnarchus niloticus | reverse complement strand
CCCACTTCACAGAGGACTGATTTGCTGCTTCACTACTGTATTGTTTCATTGCACTCTGGGCTACAGGCTGACAGTTTAGGATGGCTATACTGTAGCTCTGCCCTAATCTTTTGCAGGGAGTAATTTAAATGAATAGTTTATCAATAGGGAACTCCTTTCGTCTTGTGCCATTTTGATTGTCGATTTACCTTTTGTTGTGAAGAGAGGCGCCCCTAAACCACTATGTGATGGCCGATTTAAGCTTAAAGCCCCAGCTCTTGATGCTGCCCTCTGAAGCTTGTCCTGCCCCAGCGTGGAGGCCAGTGAATCTGTAGAGGGGCACCAGGTTGGGCTCTGCTTTTAGGTTCTGTTTGGTAATCATCCGCCTCCTCCCAGCCTTGCTCCTCATTTCGTCACGGCGAGGCGTATCCCTCATCTGACCTATTTGAGTTCTGCCAGTGCTGTCATGGCGATAACCCTTAAACACTCAGACAGAACAACGGAAAATGGCTGCATTAAATGGCTAGATGGTGTTCCATTAGGGGGCGAGAGAAAGCATGTTGAGTCTTTGCGAACGAAAGACAGCGGTGGCATGAACAAATGAAGGTGGCAAATAGCGTAGAAATCTTAGGGGTGATGTGAAGAAATCTGACTGCGATGGGAGTGCGATTGCCCCCCTTCATGCCTGTCAGACAACTTGGCGTTAGCCCAGGCCTGAGTTAAACGTAAGATTATCGACAAGACAAATCATTCGTGTTGTCTCACACTTCCTCTCTCTTGCATATTTAACATGCTCACATGCCCAGAAAGTATGAAATTCAGCTCATGCTGAAATTCAGAGATATAAGTAAATCACATTACAGTGCAAAATTTAATAACTGTCCATTTTTATGGAAATTTAATTTGTTCAAAAGGTACTTTTTTATTAACACTGTTAGGACATTAGCATATAATCCACACAACCACATATGATATATCAATGAATGTGTAATTAATTTTTTAATGATGTGCATAATAATAGCATGAACTGAATTTTTATTACTTGAAAGGAGAGATAACATTGTTTCACAAATTTCATTGGAGAGTGTCCTAAAATATAAAGAACCTTCAGTTTGAATTAAAACAGTTTAAAGCCGGGGATCCTTGGCCTTCTTGGTGTCCACTACCTCGTTCCCAGTGCTTCATGGGATATACTTCAGACTCATGTCAGCCCTGTACTGGATAAAGGACCCTGAACAATGGATGGACAGAAATTTAAATTGATAAAATGGCTTAAAATGTTCCTGAGTCAATACAAGGAATTGTGGGAAAGTCACTGAGTAGTCCAGTGTTCCTCCTTGATAATAATGCAGATGGTTCCTGCAGTAACTGTTCTCCCCTCACAGATGCCATTGAAAAGCCAGTGCACTCCTGCTCCTCACGTTCTGGACACAGCCTGGCAGGCAGCTCTGCTTCTAATGGATCCAAGTACAGAATCAGGGTCTTTAATCAGGGTCAAAACCAGAACAGGCAAGATTTCCAAAAAACCAGACGGGCATCCAAGACGTAGTCGTGGTCAAGCAAGGGGCCAGAATGCAGGACAGAGCAATCAGCATAGCAAACAAACTCGAAACGTAAGGCAAAGAGCGAAAATGAAGAACCAGCAGGGATCGCCTATAGACTCAAACAGACTCACAAAGATGATGAAAAACTCAGTAAAGGTCTAGAAAATACAAAACTTCACAATGAGGCAAATGAACTGCCGGGTTTAAGTAGAGACAACTAAACAAGGCACAGCTAGTTAGTGTTCAGGGGATGATGAATGAGAGTAGGTTGGGCATGGCTGGTTTGTTTTGGTTGGTTTGGTCTGGGCGTGACACTGCTTATTTATTATTATTAAAGATTTGGTATCAGTACTGCAGTGTCACAAAATAGTCCCCAGGCTGTGATACCACAAAGGTCAGCCTTATCCATTGACCTCAGGGACTAAATGGGCTGGTGGCCATCCCCGTTGTGTCTGGCACTCATTTTGCCTATCCAGCTGACTGCGGTGCTTTCCCAGAATGCCTCAGCTCTTTTATTGACTGAGTCTCTGCTTTTGGTTCACCTGGCCTATTCTGTGGCTCAGTCTTACCTGCCTCTCCTGGGGGCTCGCTACTGAGTACTGGGGTAATGCTTGGAGGTATTACTGTGGCTCGGTACTGATTACTGGGGTAGTGCTGGCAGGAAGAATTGTGGCTTGGTACTGAGTACTGGGGTAATGCTGGGAGGAAGTACTATGGCTTGGTACGGAGTACTGGGGTAATGCTTGGAGGAAGAACTGTGGCTCAGTACTGAGTACTGAGGTAGTACTGGGTGGAAGAATTGTGACTTGTTCTCGAGTATCAGAGCAGTGCTGGGAGGAAGTACTATGGCTCGGTACTGAGTCCTGGGGTAATGCTAGGAGGAAATACCGTGGCTCAGGACTGAGTACTGGGCTAGTGCTGGCAGAAAGAGCTGTGGCCTGGTACTGAGTACTGGGGTAGTAGTGGGAGGAAGAATTGTGACTGGTTCTCAAGTATCAGTGCAGTGCTGGGAGGAAGTACTGTGGCCGGGTTCTGAGAGCAGCTGGGTACTGAGAGGGGGAGTTACCCTAAGCACTGGGGCAGTGCTAAGAGGAAGTACTTACTCAAAAAGAAAGTGCCATTGCATTGCCATTGAATGGAAGTGCAATTATATATAACAAAAAAATTTTAATTTCATGCATTTCTGGTAGTAGTGTACATTTCCTGTTAATGCCGTTAATCTAGCCATACTGCTGTTAGTTTTTTTGCATCAGCTTGTCTCTTCAGATTGGTGTGTTTGTATAAAACTCCCAGTGTTTTCACAGTGGCTCTCGTGTTTATTTGATGCAGTGCTGGCTTCACATTTCACCAACGAACAGAGCTGGCAGCCGTGCTGGGCTTTAGCACGATGAATACATTCCTCACAGATTCTATAGCCGGGAGACACCCAAACAGCTTCTGATAGTAACAGAATCGATACAAGAAGAATTAGGAGCAACTTTGACACAGATTAAGAAGTGATGTCTGGAATCGAATCATGTATGTGGTTTGATATAGTCCAGCATGGTTCTCTGCAGGGCTTTAGCACCTGTCAGATGCACTCGTGAGCCTCCACTATCCACTACGGTGTTGCCCCCATGGCTGACCCCTCAGCTCTTTGGGCCGCACCATTCTGAGTTGATGCAATGATCTCAATTGTTTTCTTTTTAACGCTCCAGCCAGAGCTGTAAGGGGGAATCAACATGACAGACATCTCCACACACACTATTTTTCTTGGCAAACTTTCTGGGTGTGGAGAGTTCACCGTCTCGCGATGGCATGAGAATTGTTCCGTTTGCTGGTGAAATGCATTGAAATAGCTCAATTTCTTGAGTAACAGGTAGTGTATTATTTATAATCCATATAAAAATTCTAAAAATGACACTACTCCCCAGAATGAAACCATTTCACCCCAGCAAGGTAATATATTAAGAGAACTGCTTTCTGCTTTGCTCGTTAATTCATTAGCGTTAATTGTGACCTGCGATGCAGACCTAGAACTCTTTACAGAAAAGCTTACCCACACGTGAACTATTATCCCAGTATTGGCTGGTTTAGTTTATGTGTTTATGGTACTTAATAAGGAAAATAGAAAAGGCAGGAGATTTTCTATTGGCAAACATTACTTCTTTCAGCAACTGAGATCCCAGAGGCCGTGCTGAAGTTTGTGAAGTTAAACATATCATCCCTGTCTTTGTGTCTGCAGGGTTTTTTTCCTCCCTTGTTTGACCTTTAAGCCCCTCCACTCACTGTAATCTCTCTCTGCCTGTCTTCCCTGTCATTTCTGGACCCTACTGCACATCGAGAGGATGAAAGGTTAATTTAGCTTGTTTTGGACAGGGCTTCCTCCTGCTGCATCCCATGTGACCTTCAGAGGAGCAAGAAAGAGAGAGAGGAGCAAACCAGGATGCTTCTGAAGCTGGCCTGCTTCAGTGTGCATGAAGCCTCAGCTAGGGGAGACGTCGCTGGCTGGAGACTTGGGAGCAAGCGCCATCACGCCTGGGCACAGTATGAACTTCAATGGAAGTTTCAAGGTAATGCTGATGGGTGTTAATGGCGGAAGATGGCTGACAAGGCACCCACTGTCACATGTGGAACGTCCTGCGTCAGACAGTTGCCTCGTGTGTGGCGCTGGCTGCAGCGTTGCATATAGATTCCAGTCTGCATCTCTTCCCTGCCTCTGCTCTGGAAACTGAAGCAGCAGGCTAATGTAGCACCCAGGATATTGGCGTAGTTCCAGGAGGGGCAGAGAAAGAGCACCACACATCATGTGCTTCCATATGAATATTTGGTATTTATATTAGATCGCCGTTTTCCCCCTGAAATATCTCCAACCTCCACCAGCAGGCCATTAAGATGGTGTGATGCTTGAATGACTTTGAATGATTCCTTTATTTGTAGTACCCAGATGGTGAGCTATACTGTGTAGAATATATTACATGACGTTTGCCAAATCCAGGCTGCCACCACAAGTGAAGGAATTTTTGTCCCCCAACGTCCATCATCAGCAACGTGTGAGGGTGCCCAGGTGTCCCATCAGACTGTGGTCTTCATTCACTCTTTTTCACACCTGTCATTTTGGTCATTAGAGGGCCCTAATCTTTGTTTTCTACTGCAAGCCTCCCTACAAGGCTATTCTTTTGTATTGATGGCTCATACTTAAACACGCTATGCTTCCATTTTATTGTGAATCTCTGTGCATTGATTGCAAATCTGTGCTCTTCGGAGGTAGACAGTTTTATTTTGTCTTTTTCGGCATACAGACGTCATGCAGCTAAGCCTCCCGATGCAGCAGCAATGACAAACAGCGATTCATTTGTCACCAAATATGAGCCGTGACAAATTTTCACTTTCAATCTAAGTACGCAGCTGCAAGCGTCCAGCTCAGTACTCTGGGTATGGAAATCGACACCTTGCTGCCTAGCATTGCCCCCCCTTCCAGAAGCACTGGGTCTTCTGCTGTGGCCTTCATTAGGACGAGCCTACCCAGCTTATCGTATCGGTGATGGCTGATGGGGAAAGGAGAGAAGTGATTCATCGTGCAGTCGGAGGCTAAGTGATGCTAGCAGGCTTGGTGCCGGAGCACTGACCCTTAATTAGCCCACTGCCCAGAGCTTGTTTCATATATAATCCATCAATGGTAGCTTGCTGCAAGTCTGACTGAACCTAGATGTTTCAACAAGCTCCATATTCTCTGCAGAAAGCAACTGAAGGTTATTGAGTCTTTGGAGACCTCTGCTCTCAGTTGCTATGGGATTTAGACAAAGTCGTTTACTTTCTGATGAAGCTGTGCATGGTGGAACTCACTTGAATTCTCGATGCTGTTAACACAAAGGCCATATTCAGACTTTTTCGTATTTAGGAAGTTTCCTTGCGTCAAGGTAGAGATAGATGAATGTGGCCTATTCATTCCCAGAAGTTTGGACTTTGAGCAGAGTTCCATCACGTGGAGTAAACATCACTACCTAAAGGAAAAGCAGAGTTAGGCCATTCCGTTAACTACAATGTCTGATTGATAATTATGGGGAAAATGAGTATTCATATTTAGTTGAACACATGATGATTCCACAAGCCTTCAGTATACTGAGGTTGGTCAGATAAAGTTAAACATCTATTTTCCACAAAGGAGTTTCAATTAGTCCATAAATGAGTCTAAATCTGCATCTTTTTGCTCTAGCTAATCATAAGCATTACACTGAACATCGACATGCTCTCCTGTATACTAATTGTAAGAGGGGTGAATGTGCATCGTAGTGCACAGGACCATCCAGAATGAGAACATCTATCTACCCGAAGCAGCAGGACAAGGAGGAAATTGGAGAGAAATGCCCCTGGAAGGTACGTCTGACACCTGGCCAGGAGCTACAGCGCTGGAAAATGAGAGAATGAGCCTCAGCCACAACCCAGATTACTTTGTGAATGGGGCTGGTGAAGTTAGGCGGCAGGAGCTATCGGTACAAATCAGCCAGATGAAATACTGCAGAGGTACATGATTCTGTCATAGTATGGCAGATGTCCAATCAGAGGCTAAATCAGCTTCTCTGGTGCATTCAGTCCAGCATAGAATGTTTCAGTGTCCAGTGAGGACCACCCCAATTATCAAGGGGTCTGAAAACGGCTACCCTAACAAAGCAGCCAGACAGATCACTGATGACGTCCAGGCTTTGGAACCTAATGGTAAGAACTTCATGTGATGGCTGGTTCTTTCCTGGAGCACCCAAGGCAGGTGGGCAGGCCTAGCCCCATGTGTTCATAGTGTAATCCTTAGCTTGCAAAATGTTGATTTTACCAGCATTTATGATGGTATTTGCATCAAGAGTAGGTAGAATATAATTACCATTTAGAACTGGCAAGACTGAGGGGTATATTATAACGATATTTTTGTGTTTTGTGGAAAACTCCACACCCAGTAAGGGAATTCTGATCTCTCCTTAATCTCATCCTTTGTTTTTTGCATTTGTCATATCACTTTAATTTGTATAAATGTTACCTGTGATGCAGAATTTGAACTGAAATATGAGACAGCTGATATCTACACAGTCCTGGTGCAGTGAAAAGAGGTCTTTCTGGCTTTTTGGTATAAGAGTCTAAAAGGCATTTACTGGACAGACTGACTGCTTAAAAATGTAAATGCCTTTTTGGTTTCCTTCAAGCCACCAGACGGTACTGCTGGTTTGAAACACAGGTGAAAAGCTGCACTTTGTGTCTTTCTTGCGTGTTTTGGTCTTTTTTAAGTCTAGCTGGTCGGCTGAGTATAAATATAGCCTAAAGAAATGGGTAGGTTTGGATATCCCCATAAAAACAAACCAGAATGGTGGATCCAGCCTACACAGCTTACAGACAAACAACGCCTGACCCAGGTTTAAGTAGCTCTTTTGGGTAAAACAAGCACACCAATGCACAGGAATACTATGCCTGCATTATCCAACCATTAAAAAATAGCAGCAGCTTGTCCACATAAAAGAGGAAGAGGCTGTTTTAAGCACAGTTTTCCTCCCATACTCCACAATTCCTATTATTATGGCCATAAGCAGTGGTTACCGTGTAAAGTGCAGAATGTATTACAGCCGAGACGATTACAAGACGGTGAATGTGTCATTTTCGTGTTTCCTTTCCTCTTGACGATCATCCTTAATTATACAAAAAATATATAACCTGTATTCTAGCCTTAGGGTGAAATTTAGATAATTTGGGGCTTTTACTCGTAGTATGAAGTAAGCTTGAAATTTCATGCAGTAACTTAGATTTTATTTATTTTTTTATGTTCCGTGGGGGCGTAGAATAATAAAAATATGATGTTTTATGGTCTCCTGTGGGAGCTTTCAGACATGTCATGATAGGGGAGTCAGCGTCTGCTCAGGGGCTCCGCACCCATCAGCGCGTGGAGCTGCGTGCCGCGTTTGCCTCCCCCATGTGGCGGAGGCCCTACTCAAGGGGGTCGACGTTCTAGCAGAGATCGCCGCTGGCGGGAGACGAGATTAAGAGGTGACGGAGTTAAACATTCCCTCAGAAAGGGGTGGCCCACCGCCATAACCTGGGGCTTACAGAAGAGCGACTGACAGACGCAGTCCCACCGTGGCCGGCACCCCGTGGCAGCCCAGCAGGGTTATTCATCTTCCAACAGCAGCCAGCCTGACAGGCCTGCTGCTCATCTGGGCCTCCGTGGGCAGCCAGCGCCTGTGAGTTTATCTGCAGGAGTCTGCAGCTCACAACTAATAACAAAGTGCTTAAGCTTAGAGCTTACATGGAATGTACTTGTATAGCAGTGAAACATCGCCTTGGAGCTCTGTTGATAAGACTCTGTGTCCATTACAGGAGTGGGCTTTAGACGGGCTCTTCACAGATCCCTCTAAATGCACGGCAAGGCCTCTGGGAGTTGGAGTAACCACCAGGTACCCGAGGTTGTTATCTCCTCTCTTATTCCATGGCCATGTCGGCTCTGAGTCGTCCGCTTTGCTGGAACGCCTCCCTGCCGTTTTACAAGAATGAATCGTCACTTTATCGCGTCTCCCGGCATACTCTGCACATTGGCAGCTAATTCTCCGAAAATTATTGGTGCGGGTCGAGTCTCTTCCATTTCAGTTATGATGTGTCAGTTTTCTCCCGGCTGGCGTTGGCCCCGACGGTAATGCCGCCTGACACCTATTTTTGTGCCTTTGCGAAACAGCAAGGTTACAATTTTCTGGACTTTTAAATAAAGGAGAAAACTGGTGAACATACATAATGTGGGCAAAGGTTGGTTTTCCTTGAAATAGCGCAATATTTTCTTTGGCTTTACCTTATACTGAGTGAAGTGCACTTCTGTCATCTTTTACGACACACGTATCCTAATCTGACATACAGAAACAATCAGATGCTTTTAATTTCCTCCTTTAAGGTTTGATTATTATATTGTTTTAAAACAGTATAAGCGGCTTAAAAGCCTGGCTATTAGCAGGTGTGCACTGCACCGCTAAGAATGTAAAGAGATTAGTTTTTTTTCCACTTGTCAGAGGCCGAGAAATGGATCTCAACCCTGCCTCACTTCTCCTGATCAAACAACAGACACGCAGCTTTTTTGACTTTGCAGCTGGCAGCAATTTCTCTTTTTGGAACATTATAAGCTAGCAAAAAGCAAAATAAACAATCGTAAGATTGCCTAAGAGCTTGCACTTGCGCATAATCACATATTTACTGGCTTTGTAGCTGTCAGACGGCAGGTGTGTCTCGAGATCTGAGTGCTGTGCTCCAGTTCTAGGGCTAAACAAATCCGGAGATGATACGAGCATGATGTGTTTCCGTACGGATGCCTTCAGATCTCGCCTGTCGTTCCCTCTCTGCTCCTGTCTTTAGCTCTTCATCTTTGTTCTCTCCGAGGTGAGCCTTCACAGGAGCTCCTGTTTATACAATACAACAGCTCAGTCTGATCTCTATTGTATCAGGGATTCCTTGTAAATCTACCTCAATTTGATGATCGTAGGCCCCTTTCATCACCTTGGAGGCCTGATCATTTTAACGGGATTTGGCTTGGCTCCCTGCTGTCGCGATCCTCCCCGCTTGCCCCCCAGGTCTGCATCGTGCTCCAGGGCTTTGCGACTCAGTGACATGGGGGGCTTTCGGCTAGGAGTACAGACCCCCCCCAGGGCAGGAAAGGGGATCCCTGGGGATTTTGTGGTGGAACAATAGGAGCGGCAGTATTTACATGTAAAGTCAAGCCCACCTGCCTGCTCATGAATATTTATCAGGTGAGCAGTCACCTCACCATGGTCCGTGTGCGGAGCAATTTAGAGAAAAGCACAGTGGGCTGATCTCACTTGTGTCCTGCAAAAAGGTAGTGGTGCTCTGTGTCAGACGACACCGGGGAGCACAAGGCTGCTTCTGTCATCTTTCCTGCCATTTTGGACGTCCTCTGAAATGGAATCTGTGTTCTGGTCGTGCTGGAGAAAGCACACGTGCAGTTCTGACATATGTGTAAAGACAGAAATAATATCTTTTACTAATATACTGATATACCATCAGCCATCGGGAGAATATATCATCTCTTTGCTGCTAAACCAATTTGAGCAGCCATATTGTATAATTTTCATGGTGAAATAAATGATACATTCCCTTCCCCCAGCTGTCCTTTTCTCTGGATAAATCCTAATCCAGGGGCATAGCATCACCAGTGCAACAATGGTACCTTTGATGGTCAGGATTAGGGGAAATCTCCATTCCTTTGGTGGATTTCAAACATGCGAGAACAATGATGGTGGCTAGGGGTGAGTTAATGAGGGATGCCTGACTGGCAAGGGCAGAGTGACTTTTAATGACCCTGATTATCCGCTGGCCTTTCCTCTGCCTTTAGCTCCGCCCCCACCGCCGTGTCCCTGTGACATCACAGACAAAGAGGCCACTCTCACTTTTATTGCTTTAATGGAATAAGGGCGCTCCTTTCAGCAGGCGTTAATTAAAAGATCTCGGGCTCCTTAGCCTTGTTGGTTCTTCATAACACCCCGATTTATACTGCTCTCTCCTCTGCACCCGCTGGACTGCGTTTTAATCTAAGGAGAAAGAACTGTTATTAGAGAGCTTGTTGACTCTGCAGCTTTGGCTTCAGCTCGCTGTTTTGTGAAGAGCCGCGAGCGGGGCAAGGCCGTAATTAAACATGCAAATCTGTCATGTCGGTATTATTCTTCTAGTGTTTTCCTTCTGAAATCTAATTATTAAAATTCACCATAATATAGTCACATACAGCCCTATTTTCCCGACAAGAAAACATCTTATTTGTCTGTCATAAGCTGAGGAAATATCTTCCTGTTTCTACATCTTCAGTGGGTAGTTTTCACATATCTGTTTTGTTTTCAACGTCAGCATACAAACATGTGATATGTCAGGAAACTATTTTGATGAACCAGTATGCTATTAGAGCTCTGTGTTCCTTTATTATTCCATCATAAAAATGCATCTGTAAACTCCGAGACTTTAATCTGGTTAGTATTTTTCTGTTTTAAATATTTATTCATAAAATACGGTTCACAGTATTAGGCTCAGGAGTGTCATAGCTCCGCTGACACTGGAACTGTTTTGACACGTGTGTTGTCTGTCACTACAGTGTCCAGCCACACGGGACAGAATCTCCACCTCACACGTCACCTGGCGTAGTGAATGTTTTTATGACGAGCTGCCCCCCCGTCCCTCCCAGGTGACACCTCGGCCTTCTTGCCAGCCAATATGGCTGCCACAGCGTGATCTCTTTCATGTGACAGACTGCGTGTTGTCCCCATACTCTCTCCAGCAGTCCCTTTCCTTTTTTTCCTCCATACCCTTCTTCATCTCTGCCCTCCTGTCTCCCTGCTGGAAGTGAAAATAGTGAAGAGTTAAAAATGTATTGAACACGTCATATGATCATTTGAATAACACCATGGGAGATGTTTATCGTGTTGTTTGACTCATTATGACTGAGGTAAGAATCATTTGACTGAGGTAAGAATCAACACGGTTTTTCAGTTTTTTAGTATTTCCTAGTGCCGAAGGTCATATTAATGTCCTCTGAACGTCTCATTCCAAAAACAGACATACAGTTGGGTATGAAAAAGAACTTCGTGTTAGGGCCATGATAAAATCCAAGGTGTTTAGTGTGTGCCGGAAGAGGAAAGTGTTTGCTGCAGAAATATTATGTTGGCAGGTGCGTAGCTGTTACAGTCGACACGGTGAGAATTGGGACTCGCCTCTGCCACCCTTGCTGGCACTGGCCCCATGCCGTTACCTCCTGACCGTCTGCAGCGGTGCCATCTGTCTTTAACCAGAGAGATGAGCATGACGTCGACAAGGGTGGCAGCATGCATGCCATAGACTTCCATAGGAGTGCGGTAGCTAAGCCCTTAAAGAAGGGCATGTGTGTTCCTCATGGTAGTGTCTGTGTGTGCGTGCATGTGTGTGTGTGTGTGTGTGTGCTAAACATTAACTGAACGATGCCTGGGCAATCAGAGATGTTCTTCGAATCGTCTCATAGGTTTAAACTGTGCCTTTGAGGGTTTGGACTCTGTCTGGAAGGTTGCCAGTTCAAATCCCGTGCTTGTCATTGACCGTGTTAATATTGGGTCCTTGAGCAAGGCCCCTAACCCCAAATGCTCGAGATCCCGCCGAAGCCTGTGCTCTGACCCTGAAACCTGCCACACGTTTGTATGGAGAGCAAGACAGGATGTGTGAAAAGAACCCAATTTCCCCATGGCGATAAATAAAGTATGACTGTTCTATACATTATGTGGCTTTTGTCCTGGCCGCGATGTGTCTGATGCTAGCTCCCCCATTGTTAAAAATTCCGTGAACCCAGGGATATTTTGGTTGCAGCGTGTGGAAAAATAGTTTCCTGTGGAGAAGCATAACGGCAAAAGGAAAAATGGCCCATCTTGTCTCCAGCCGTAGATGGTAGGATACACGTGTAAAAAAGCACTGCTGGCATGAGCTTCCTCTCTGAGGCATGAAAACAGACTGAGAGTGTCAACCCTGCTTAGGCTGCCAAACCCTGGAGCCGCTGCCAGCGAGGCCAGACGGCAGAGGCCGTGGTTAAATAACGGCTGTGATGATGTTTCACATGTTCATGCTCCCACGGCTTCTCCATATGCCTTGCCGGGCCCAGGCAACAGCCCGCTACCATGGCCAGACTCTCGAACCCGGCGTAACACGCGGCTTTTGCTCAGATCTAAACGGTGGTGTCGATCGCATGGGGGGATATGTTCTGGTGTCGTTGAGTATGCGTACGTACCTGCGTGGGTCGGGGGGACTTGGTGTGTGGCCATGAGCTGCTGAGTGGGCAGGGGTTGGGGGTTACTCTCTGGTTGATTGGAGGTGGTTAGGCAGTAGACTCCTCTCCAGTAATCCAGTAGGGTCTCTCCTTTGAAGGAGAGCAGATGTCGATTTACATATCTGGTGATCCCTAGTCTCTGATGAGATTAACTGGAGTTTTTCAGCCCAACTGGAAGGTGCATATTTAATAAACGCCCAGAGCAGGCGGGCGGAGTCCGCGGAGAGCGCGGGGACAAAGGCGGGGGGGAGAGATGTCAGTCCGTACAGACGGAAACAGGGCCGCAAACAGATTGCAGTGGCCTTTGAGTGGGATTGTGACAAGGGTTTATGGGTTTACGTCTTGGCAGTCAGGGCCCGAGTTTCTGTCGCCGGCAATCAGGAGAGTTAATAAAAGGATTTATGTCTTCGATCTCATCTGCTGAGTTGTTTGTCAGTTCTGAGGCTGTTGACCTGAATTTGAGGCTCTTCTTAATTCTTTTAGAAAAGACAAGCAGAGAAGCCAACTGAGAGAAATTTCTGGGAATTAATTTTTCATGCATCGCGTCGGGGTACATGGCACCAGTCTTGATGCCATTTCGGTGGGAGAGAGGTTTGAAGTGCAACTGCTGTGTTAGGCATCCGAAAGAAACAGTTTAAAACATTTTGTTTATTAAAGTCTCTATGGAGCAACATGATGTGTAGCTATCTATCTTTGTAACAGAAAAGATCCCCACCTAATATTTTGGTACATAAAAGGTTTAAATTGAAACATATCTTCATCAGAACTTGGAACTGAGTTTCCCTCCTTATTTAATTAACCAGACTTGTTAACCTTCGTTTGAGTTGTTTTCTGGTTTTGTCTATTTGAGGTGTTATTTCGTCAGTCAGGAAATGTGGCTGCCCTTCTGGCTTCCTGATGGCAGCAGAGTGAGCTGGGGGCATGCCTGCTAGGTTCGCAGACCCTCACGGGAGGTGGCTCAAACATTTGAGTAAATATGTAGCACTTTCCTCTGACAAAGGCCCACCGACCTGTGCCACCCAGCCTTGTTTGTCAGCAGTCCAGTGTGAGGGGTGCCCAGCCATCGGCCTTCTTAGGGAGAACAAACAGCTCTTATTGGGGGACGCTCGAGGGGGCCGTGGGGGCCCAGTCTTCTCAGTGGAATTCGGCACACTCTCCTGGGCTTCCTCCTGCTCAGACACCCCCCATTAATGAGACCTGCCTGCTGTAATCCAGTCTCAGGATCTGCCTCTGTCTCATTTCACAGGGAACAAAAACCCACATCCCTTAATATTTAATTGTTCCTTTTTTTCATCTCATTGCTATCAGCACTCAGAGCGTTTTTTTTTTTTTTTTTTTGGAATTGGTGAAGTGAGAAATGCAAGATGAAAAAGCACTTTTGCAGCTCAGGCTGTGTGATGTGGTTCTGTCTGTTAGCTTAGCGACTCGAGGATGAAAGGACGCTGCTTTCTTCACCAGTTCATCCGCCTCATGTGCTTGTTTTTCAGATTATTCAAATGGCTGTTATCAAATGCTGCTGATATTTTGTGTGCCAATGCGAGCGGTCGGTTGCACTTTGGGTGTGGAAGTTTACTATCACTCATGTTGGAAAATACAAAAAAATGCTAAATTTCATACTCGTCCTCTCAGCTGTGGGTAAATTTAGGAAGATAAAATTAAGCAGGAAAGTCAGCACACTCAAAGAAATCATTTAATCACCTCTGGAATCTGGATGCTTGGTATGATGCCTGCTGTGAGTTTTGTAAATTCATGCAGAGATTTAAATAAATGTGAAAAAAACGTGGGCATGCAGATGCGAGAGAGGGGCTGTGCTTGTTGTTTGTTTTCACAGGAGTCCTCTGGGATTATTTCAGTTTGCTTGCTTGGCTGAAGCACGCAGCCCAGGAAGGACTTCTGGGAGGAAGCAGCGAAAGGCAACCAGAGAGGCATCTGGCTTCTTATAGATGACGACCACAGGAAGAGCCTGTAATTGCCTGGCTAATTGAATTATCACACGACGCTCCTTTGGGATGGGGGCTCCTTACTGAACTCCACAGAGGTAATCTATGAAAAATAGCAGGAAGGCCAAAATAGACGTTGAGCCATGCCTATTAAACCACACACGTTTGACGCACTTAATCTACTATTAAATGAAATGTATTATTTTTACACACCCCCGGAGAAGGCCTTTAATCACCTTACAGGTAACATTACAAAAAGCCATTAAAATCCTCCATCCATTCTACACATTATAGTAATTACTATACAACAATGAGCTAATTCTATTTCTGCCCAGGCTTGGCAGAGTCTTTTCAGACACACAATGGGAGGTCTTATTTTCATTTTGTCCCAACACCATCTATTAATTGCTTTTCTGTACCTGGAGATGGAGGGCAGAATATCATCCCGTCTGCTGGTCCCTGACATGGCCCCACGGGACAATGCTGTGTGGACAGGGACACACATCGCTCAGGGGACAGCTATCCTGGGAGGATGTGAGTGCCGGGCTGTGAAGAGCCCTTTCAAAGGAAAACTCCAGGCACCCTTTATTTATTTGTATTGAAAAATTTATCTGACACACAACTTGTTTATAATGGGCTGTCAGTGCTCGGCGGCTGCTGAAGGGCACAGACAGGCTTCCAGCTACCGTGGGAGTTTAACTTCTGTGTGGTGTCACCCTCTAGCTAAGGCTCGACATCCTGAGGTGTAACGGGGAGCCACTCGTTTTCTTCATTTCCTGTTCTAAGCAGGCACGTTCGCCAACGCATACAGACACACGCACGCCTCAGATTCATAATTCATTTGTGAACTCTTGCATAAGTAGCCCTTCTGTCCCGGAGATATGGCCTGTCCTCCTGCGTTGTAGGCCGGCTTGCACCGTGCAGACATCTGAAGCAGCCACAGCAGAGAGGCAGTCGCTCATAAACATTAATGAGAATTTTAATCTTCTTTAATCTCCTAAATTTGACTCTACTGGTGTTTCTTGCTAGCGCTTAATGCAATGCGAACCATGAACTTGCAGTTTTTAATTGTCTAATTGCCACTGTCTCATCTCTGAAAACCTTTGAATCTGAGGTGTTGACATGTAGATATTAGTGTGGCTCCATATGTACAAAAGCATGTTTATAGTGGGTGGGCTACATCATGTTGGATGTTGTGCCTGCTTTGCTCCTGTGGTTTGCTGACCAAACTCTGTGGTAGAACATTTTAACTGGGATGGTATTTGAACTTGATGGAATAATCTTCAAAATCAGCAAGACAATTAAAAAGTCTAGTGTATCAGAACCTGACAGTCACCTTGAGTATGTTACTGTTTGGCTTGTTTGAGATCGACACACACAAGTATGGCTGGAAACTGGAACACGATGGCTCTCGTTGAAATGTGCATGATTTAGGCCGAGCGCATCGTGCGTCACTATGCGGGCGCTGCACTGGAGGGAAACCGCGAATAATGAAGGGGGTTATCAGTGCATCAGGCAAGCAAGACAGGCGTCAGACAGCCAGAAAAATCACACGTCAGGGTTAAGCTGGATGTGCGGCAGCCGTTTGTTGGTCCGTATTGCTGACAACACTCCCAGGCCATCTCGCCTATCGCACGGAGGAGCCGCTGCGTCTCAGCTACGAGTACATCTTCATCGCTGGGAGACACACCAGGTCTAGCTGTCCATCCTCCCTCTCTCCAGCCAGCTGGACAGCAGGGGGTCTGTGTGGTCTGCAGATGAACAGCTGTGGAACCCCATCATACAGGTCGAGAGCTTGACCGTGGACCAAACTCTCACCAATTGAATGTTTCTCTGTTTTCCTAATCCTTTTGGACCTAGGTATCAGGTTAAATTTTACTAGACAAAATAAATGGTCTATGCGACAAATCATACAATATAGGAAAAAATGTCTGATGAGCAATTCCAAAAAAGACTGTTTAATGATGAGCCGAATATTTGTATTAATGTAGATCCAAGATGGAGGGCTGAGAAGTGAATAATGTTTCTGTGGAACATCATGCAGCTTGAGATGTTTTCCTCTTAATTTGAATAAGAACAGAAAGGAAAAGAGAGAATGTGAAAGGCAGAGGTGAAAATGAGCAGCCAAGCATCGAGTCAGCAGCCCAGCTTGTTCTGGGGGTAATAAAATCAATACCTGTAGTTTGGACTGGAGGTTTCGAAAAGAAATAACACAGAGAAAAGACAGCTAACCAGACATGGGTTTATGACTTCTCCTGCAGTCACGACCTGCCTTACAAGAGGCAAGACCTTAGTAATTATTTAATAATAAATCTGGGGAGCTTTTGAGGGTGGACGGAATGTGTCTCACGATAAAGCAGACAAAGCCATGTGAATTATTTATTACATGGTCTCAAGATTAGACAGACGCCATAGGTTTCAGGGTTCCATGAAAGCAGGGTCCTCGGCGTGGGACCAACAGCGGGAACGGCATCACTGGAAAGACTGAATTAGTGGTTCTGTTACTGGGACTGGATCTTTCACATTAATAAGTAAAGCAAAGAAGGACTTGTCAATGTTTAAGAGTCTGGCTGGAGCTTGTATACGAGTCCCTCAGTGGGCCACACAACCTTGTCAGAAGCTACATGATACACTGTGTAATAGCAAGCGACATCAACAATACTCAAAGGGAACTGTTTGTTTGTTACTAATACAGCAACAAAACTACACACTTATACATTTGTGTGTATAGGTGTGGGTATATTTAAGTGCTTAAGTGCCTACTTAAATATCATTAGGATGCTCCCCCACTGCCCAGAGCCTTCTCTCCTCGCTTTGCTCTTTGTTTACTGAAAATGATCTTTTTGAGACCCAAGAGGGCTTCTGAAGAAAACTGTGGATAAATGTTGTTTTTACTGTCTATAGCCTACAGGGGGTTGGGTAATGATCCTAATTAAACCTGAACGCAAACAAGGACTTCGAATTAGATAACAAGCATACATTTTCTGTTTGCTTTTAAATAAAACCTGTACGGCTGCTTTCCTTTGGCAAGGAGTGATCTGGCCAGAGAAAGAGGAGCATATTATTTTGCCGCCAATATGCTTGCAATGTTAAACTGAAGTGTTATGTTGTAAAACAACGTATAATTAAAATTCCCTGCTCTGATGCTATTGCCTTTATGTCCTTTATATTGTATAGTGACAGTCCATCTAGCAAAGCTTGAGATTGGAAAGGCATTCTGTAATTACACATATACTTTCAGATTGCAAACCGCATAAGTGTTTCCTGGATAACCTGATATTCGAAGGTCTAGTCCTGATTGAAGCCAGAAGTCAAAATGCAATTATATGCATGATTACCTCGACCCATTTTCTGCAGCCTCGTTCCTGTTCCTCCTGCGGAAGCTGACAATTGCTGGCATGTTTGTTTTGATGAGATTAGGTGGGGGAGGAGAGGCCTCGGCAGTCTGGAGTAGGATACGACGCCCCCAGCTGGCAATGGCAGAAACAAGCTGTGGCCTGGTGTTTGAAATCAGTCAAAGAATGAGGAAAAGGTGATATGAATCAACTCCTGCTGCTCTTAAGAGATAATATGATGTGACATGCCGTTACTCTAGCCTTACCCAGAGCACTTAAATGTGTCACAGAGCCTTCCTATCTGACTGAGGTGTGCTGGACCACTTGAGCTCTTCCATTGTGTCGGACTGATTGCAGGAGAAATCCAGCCTCCTTAAGCCCAATGAAGTGGGCTCGAGACGCACAAATAGCCTACCAGGCTGCAGCATTTCCAGACCTCCCCGTATATGTCTGTAGTGTCTGTAGTTCTCCTCGTCCGTGTTGTCACGTGCTGTGTGTAGATTAATGTCATGTCTCAGTTAGATCTTCCCTTTTCCCTGTGCTGCGACTTCCGGAATGGAGCCAGGAGTGCTAACCCTAACCCTAACCCTTCATTACTACGACACCACATGGCCAAAGTAAAAACATTTCAGTTGATCCTCTTTCTCATTGTGCATCAGTGTTTTCACTATTGTTACATCTATGAGCACCTTCTTTCTTCAGGCTGTGTAACCAGGACACAGAGGGGCTGAATGCATCTCCATTTGGTTACACACACTAGCTGAGGGTGCCGCACTTGCTTAGCCTTGCAAATGCAGACCGGAATCCCAGAAGCTGTCATTACGCAGGTGTTCCCATCGGGGACAGCAGGCACGGCGAGACAAAGCAGAAACATCGATTCACCGCCGTCTTCTTTCAGTCATGTACGATTTGAGAGTAACTGCACCAGCTCCAGTGTACATATCAGCATAAACATATCCTCTGGTACCTCATGCAGCTTTGATTAAGTCAGCCTGCTTTGCATAATCGCTCAGAACCTGGGTTCCAGACTATTTCTAAATATCTTGCTTTTGCAGATCATCATACGATGTAAGACACATCACATTCTGGAGGTCTGCAGCAAGTCCCAGGACAGGCTATTAGTACCAGGACATGACCACACTGAACTGAACAAAAATCATGGTACTTCACCTGTTTAACCTACGGCTAATGCAGGGGAGAAGAGCAGCTCATGGAAAGCGAGCCCCAAAGGGGCAGTTAGATACTGCGAGCGTGCACTGACCTTACGACTGCAAAGGAGTACCTGATATGCGAGGGAGAGTAAGTGTAGCCACTTCAAACACAGGATACTCAGTTTTCAACATGAAGTGACGGCTGGACTCTGATGTACAAATTGTGCTCCATTAAAGGCGTGAAAGGGCAAGGATAAAAGCCAAAACGCCGATGCAGTTATGACCCCTGCCAGCTCCCTCTCCAGCCATTGTACCTGCTCAAAGTCCCTGTATCATTACAAATGGAATCAATTACTGTGTTATGATAGGTAATACGTTGTTTGACTGAATGTGTATGCTGTTGACAGAGTCAGTTTTCTAGCTGGCATTGCAGTGATGCCTTCTGATATTTCCCATTGGTCTGCTGTAAAAGTCCTTCTTTATTAAAAAAACGCCACATCTAGTTGTTTATCCACCATACTGCATGTTCCTGCAAAACAGTAAATATACACAGCAAAAAGGAAATCTATGGCTAAAAAGCTATAAATTCTGTTCATCCGAAAGGTATTCAGGAATATGTGATTATACCGGCTGGGGCTTCCTCTCTTTGAATGTTTCCCTGCAGTAATTCAGTTCAGTCCTCTGCAGGGATTTAGCCAGCGACCTTGGGCTTCCGAAACCACATCCTTAACATCTCCTCCACCTGCCACTAGCTCTCTGCTTATGGCTAGTTGTGTAGCTTATGCTGAAGTGTCAGCACACCACACTAACACACTAGCACACCTGTACTATCAGTGTAAAATGCACATTGGACAAAATATTGAAGGAAGACGTATCGGGAGTTGGAGGTGCAGGAGCTAATTTTGCTAATGGAGTGAATGTGGCATGGCTTTTCTGACCCGTCTGTGTGTATGTCAAACATGCCTAAGACGAACGGAGGGTTCCAGTCATATTTCAGCTCATTAAACAGAGTCATCACCCCACTCCGCACATGTTAGTAACATGTAATGCTGATTCAGACCTCTCTCTTTAAATATCTCCATTTATGATTGGTTTACACACAGGTTCATGTGAAATATCGGACTGTCACGCTTAAGCATGAAGGTATATTTCCAAAATATGAAGGCTAAAACACCACATTAATTTCATAGGTTCCTTTAAAATGTACACTTAAATACATTTTTGTTTTGAATGGTAATTTATGTATTTACTGAATTCATTTTTTGTACATTAAATTACATGTTTTGGTACTCTCTTGTCTGTCATCAGATTGCTGTTATGGTCTGACCCTAACCAGACTCAGTAGACTTAACATTTATCAGATATTTTTATATTCATCACTTCAGGAATATAATTCTGTAAATTCCACATCTTCACGTGTCTCTATTTACTGTCCTTCATTCATTTATCTGTATTTTTCTTTCTTTCTACATTGTGCTTTATAATATTAGTTGATACTTCTGGTGTTCGTTAATTGTGTATAACAGGACATCACATTATAGATTTTCAAATCAATTCAATTTGTAAGTTGAACATTTTTTTTAATCTTCGGCACACAAAAAGTGCTATTTGGGAGCCACGTAGTTCATCAGACTGACCTGAGTCCGCGAGGTAAATGGTTCAAATCTCATGGCTGGTGAAGTGCCCATACCAGCATTGGACCCTTCAGCAAGACCCTTCACCCCCAAAACGGCTCCAGGGGTGTCAGATAAACTGCTGACCCTGCAGTCTGACCCCAAGCTTCACTCTCACCTGTATGTGTGTGTGTGTGTCTCATGGAGAGCACCATGGCATATGTGCAAGCTACATTCCAATGTACTTACAGTGCATGTAAAATAAACTTTGTGCCCCCATTTTTTCTAGCTAACTTATGTAAACAGGACCCCCATAACCAAAATGCACATTTACCATCCCAGAAAAGCCAGCCAGTTTACAGTATGATGCAAAGAATCGTGTGTGTTTTTGATGGTGTGTCACTGTATGCCAGTCTCCAGCCCATCGTGCCTGTTGTTTAAAAGGATTTATATTTAGTGGCAAGTTAAACTTTCAGCCAGGATGAAATCATCTGTTGAGTTTTAGGTGTTTTTTTTCTCCTATGGCACGAAAACTCCTTTGTAGTAAATTCAACAGAAATGTTTTATTAATTGCCATATGTTTATTGACTTCTCTTTCATGTCAGTTCTTTTGTTCTTGCTTTGTAGTGGCAAAAGATCTCTCGGCATTATCGTTCGCAAGTTATCTGAAATGTCAAAGGTGTCCTTTTGATGTTGATTATAGACCCCATGCAAGGCTCGCCTGCTCGCCGTTAACATGTGAGCTGTCAGGATATCGGACTGGGAGAAGACATCACGCAGATCCACAGTGGCTCCCCTCACATTTATGGTAATTGCCGTGGTCATATAATCTCACGGCTCATCGTAAACTCACCATAACATAATTACATTGCCTAGGTGTATAACGCTGATCACCTAAGTCAGCTGTTAACTTGAGACTTTCTTCAGCAACATCATAATTTAAATAATTGTTTTATATTTAACATTTAGCATCTAAACATTCCAGCAACACAATATTTGTGCCGTGAATAAGATAGACGGGCCATGCATGGGGATTTTTGCGTATGTCTCTCATGTTTGTTGTGAGCCTGCATTGCATAAATAACTGTGGAAAATAGATTGAAGAATTTTAACCGTTCTTTTATAATACACATTTTTATAGTATATCTGAAATATGCAGAATGTCTTATCTGTGATCTGCAGTAAAGATACTTGCTTCCCACTTTGCTAGACCAGCCTTTTGATTAAAATCGTGTTCAGATCCATCCCATCTGGAGTCTGCTTGTTCACCCTGTGTCACACAGGTTTGGCTTGTTCACCCTGTGTTACACGGGTTTGGTTTTTTTACCCTGTGTTACACAGGTTTGGTTTTTTTACCCTGTGTTACACAGGTTTGGTTTGTTCACCCTATGTTATGCATGTTTAGCTTGTTCACCCTGTATTACACAGGTTTGGTTTGTTCACCCTATGTTACGCATGTTTTATTTGTTCACCCTGTGTTACACAGGTTTGGTTTGTTCACCCTATGTTACACGGGTTTCCCCCTAGGATTCAATGCCTCATTTAGTGCCACCATTGATTGGTTAGTTCAGTATACTCCCAACTCACCACGGGTTTGGAAGCCTCATTTAAATACTGTTTGATTTTTTTCACCCTGTGTCACACAGGTTTGGCTTGTTCACCCTGTGTTACACAGGTTTGGCTTGTTCACCCTGTATTACACAGGTTTGGTTTTTTTACCCTGTGTTACACAGGTTTGGCTTGTTCACCCTGTATTACACAGGTTTGTTTTTTTTACCCTGTGTTACACAGGTTTGGCTTGTTCACCCTGTGTTACACAGGTTTGGTTTGTTCACCCTATGTTACACGGGTTTCCCACTGGGATTCAATGCCTCATTTAGTGCCACCATTGATTGGTTAGTTCAGTATACTCCCAACTCACCACGGGTTTGGAAGCCTCATTTAAATACTGTTTTCAGGAAGTCAGTGTGGGTAATCAGTGTGTGTCTAGGCTTCTCCAAAGAGCCCTAGTAACTTACATTAAATATGTGAAGCTCATTATTATCTTAGCCTCATGTTATTATACTTTGACTAAGAGCTGCTCTGATTTTGTCTGATTCACTCACCCACTGTGTGACTGAAATGCAGAGGAATGATCCAAGTCTTTGTCATAAAAATAATTGGTGTGCACCCAGAGTCAACCTCTCGGCTGAGTTTCTGCACCAGAACTGCTCCCACTTACTCATTCAACTGATTCAGTTAATAGGGCAGGTCTCAGAGATATTGAACGTGTGAAAGAAGGGCACTGCATTTCACAGATATTAAATTTTTCACTGAAGGACAGTGTTTCTGAGATATTGAATGTGTCATAGGCTACTGCATCTCCATTCCTTCCAGTATGCCCAGTAAACTCTTTCATCATCTACAGCACATCCAGAACTCCAGGATAATGACATGTTGTAAATCCACAGACCACATCACTCCTCTCCTCATTCAACTTCACTGGCTCCCTGTGTCAAAAATGAATACAATTTCAAATACTCCTTCTAACATGCAAAGCCCTACATAACCTTGCCCCTTCCTACCTCCCTGATCTTCTGCAGTCCTGTACTTCCTCTGGCTCCCTCCGATCCTCATCAGCAGGTTTACTTTCTGTCTCAGATGTTAAACTCTGCACCATGGCTGCTAGATCCTTTTCCCATGCTGGCCCTAAACACTAGAAGGCTCTTCCCTCTCACATTCGTCAATCGGCCTCTATAACACAGTTTGAAACTGCTGTTAAAACTCATCACTTTAGGCAGGCATACTCACTTTCTGTACATCTTCTGGGACGCTAATGACTTGTTTAATCATGTTTGATCTTATTGGTGTCGTTGTGTTGTTGAATTTATATTTGTAAGGTGACCATGAGTGTCTTTAAATAAAATGTATTATTATTATTATTATTATTATTACTATTATAGAAATGCACTGCATTTCAGAGATGTTGATGTCATTGACTTGCACTGCACTTCACAGATATTGAACTTATGATAGAATGGCACTGCGTCTGTTTCCAAAGCCTAGTATTGGAGGTGACAAAAGTTCAATTCTTTACTGAGTTTCAGCATTACAGTATGAAGACAGTGCTGTGCAAAAGTCATAGGAAGCCAAAGGAAATGATTAAGGCCATTTATTTGAGGAAAAAAAAAATGCAACATTATCATATGTACAAATAAACAGTAATACGTTAAATAGTAACAAGAATTCCTCCATAATGTAACTGATACCTGGTTGGATGGATGGAAGAACTGAGCTTTGGTTCTTAAACTTCTCCTCCAGAGCACCCCAGTTATTCCAAGTATTAGCCAACTTAATTTTCACCACCAGCTCACTTAATTAGTTTATTCAATTCAATTCAGTTTTATTTGTATAGCGCCTTTAACAAAAAGCACTGTTACAAAACGCTTTACATAGTCCAGGGCCCAGAGTCCTCAGTGAGTAAGCCAAAGGCAACAGTGGCAAGGAAAAACTCCCTCAGGAGGAAGAAACCTTGAGAGGAAACAGACTCAAGAGGGAAGCCCATCCTCCTCTGGCCAGCAGTTTATTAACTTTTTGAGGTATTGATTAGTCAAACAAGATGTACTCAAATAAAAGATGTGTGTTCTTGGATGGTATATGGAATTTCTGGGGTGACTTGAGGAGATGTTTGTAAATTTGTAAATTCACACACTTTGACAGACATGCAGTCATACATTTGCGACAGGATGAAGATAATGAGCATAACTTGACCAGTCTAATCTATATGCCAATGAAACATTACTGCCCCACCCTACAGAGGGCAGTCTACTCTATATGCCAATGAAACATTACTGCCCCGCCCTACAGAGGGCAGTCTACTCTATATGCCAATGAAACATTACTGCCCCACCCTACAGAGGGCAGTCTACTCTATAT
>JAACJT020000016.1:1179239-1237422 GCA_009936485.2 Gymnarchus niloticus | reverse complement strand
GTGCGATTGGCATGTCTGCACACAATGGCCAGCCGTAGCCCACTTCATTCATTCTGGCAGCAACTCTGGCAGGCAGAGATCAGGACAGGCAGCTTGTCTGGGTCACCGCCGACGATACTGGGCTGATCTTTCTTACTGATGGCAGTGTTTAAGCTGCTCACACTTTTCATTCCCCCAAAACTGGAGCTGTATTATTACATAAACATTTTAAATGCCCTCCCATTAGCAGTTAATTGGCCAGTTTAAAATATCAAAAAGCAAGTGCTCTTGGATAATCTTTTAAATAATGCATTTAGCTGTAATGAAATATGGGAGTTCATTCAGCCTGCATGATAAATATCACTGATATTCAAGGATTAATCCAGAGAAGATCAGATATTAGAGCCCATTAAGGCTCTCCACACATGGAAGGAAAAACTGGTCCAGAAGACGGGAAGCAGGGCTGCATGGGAGCATCTTAGTTCGCTCCAGTAGGTACTGTGGTCTGAGCCCAGTACAACCCAGGCCACCCCTTTGAGGAGCACTGTTTTCCTGTTTCTTATTCCAAGTCAATTGCACAGTTTGTCATTGTATCACATTTACATTGATGTCGATATCACCTCACATGAATGCTGCTACCTTCTACTACCTTATTGTCCATCTCCTCCCTCTTCTCATTATTATTTCTGCCATTCATGTGTATTGCATTGTATGTGTAATTGTATGTCCGATTATCCGAGCCTCACCGCAAGCATTTCATTGTACGTATGTCCCTGCAATGCTGTGCACATGACAGATAAAGACTTTGCCTTGACTTTGACTTTAAATTGAATGGTGGCATTGAGCCGGTGTTACAGTGATGACTACAGTCACTGCATTCCTGATTCCCACTCTGCTCTTACATCCCTGTCTGTGAACAAGAACGCATGACAGTTTGGTCTGTATTTTTAGCTATGTTGCCACCTAACCACTGTCGCAGCCTCAACAGGGATAATCACCGCCGTCTTCATTTTTGGCGATCCAGACATCTGTCAGATACAGATGGAGATGGTCCAAGCTGGATTTCTGAGTTCTTTGCTGAAATTAGATTTAACTTTTCTGCAGGGGTGACATCGACAGCCATGTTCCTCCGTAGAAGGAAACAAAATAGAAGCACCCGATTAATTAAATATTTGTGCTTATACTATTTGAATTATTAGTTGCTATTTTTAATCAGTGTGTGCGGCCATTTGCTCCTTTTGTTGTTTTTCTTCTTCCCCTGTTTGTCTTCTTTTGATATTTGCATTCATATTACCTCATCAAGTCATGTGACAGCAGTCTCGATTTATTTAGTGTTGACCATTTCAGCTGCACTCTTTTTCATATCCTGCCATTAAACATTTTCATGAGTTTGATGTAAGACAAACTGACATCCCATCCAGTGTAGACCTCTGTCTTGTGCTCTATGCTGACTAGGATAGGCTGGTCTCTCCCAACAACCTCAACTGAAATAAGCGGTTTGAAGATGGATGGATGGATGGATGGATGGAAGGAAGGAAGGAAGGAAGGAAGGAAGGAAGGAAGGAATAATCTTAGACTACCATCAGAGAGGAAAAAATGTAACCAGCCCCATTAAAATGTTTGGGATCGTAAAATTTATCCTCAAAAAAGGCAAGCTGGAAACGTGCCATGTGCTGTGAGCAGCAATGATTATGGCCATTGTTGGTTTGGACTGCATCTTCATCGTTCAAGTGGAACGTAACACTCAACAAGGCTTCATGACAGAGCCTGTCCTGCTTTACTGAGACCTCCAAGAGAGAGGAAACCTCCAAGGCTGTGTTTGCCCACCAAGACCTCCCCCATTTGCTGGTTGGTGCTGTGGGTGTAGGTCTATGACAGGGTCTCCTCATGAAGGCATCCCCCACCTGTTGGAGGTGCTGTGGGCGTGGCTGTGCCTGTGAACGTCCAATCACATAGGCAGCTTCTCTGAGTGGTGTTGATATACAGCAGATTCATTTTCCCACTTAGGACTGGGACATTTTTAAGGTCTACCTGAATGACACAGAACCAAAGGAACACATGACGCATCCTATAGATACCATCACTGATCCATGATCAATTTGAATCAGCAAAGCCTTCTTTAGGGCTGAGCATTACACCACCAGAGTATGTAACCAACTCGACCTGATGACTCAAGTTTGGACAGATGGACAGATGGACAGATAGACATTCTAAAGTTTACAGAACTTTCTGGACATCTGGCTCATATAACCCTGTCTCTTTCATACCTTTCTCCTTTGTGCTCCCAGTTTTCACAGTCACAATGTTTTGCTCACGGCTTTTATTGGCTCCGTTCCATGTTTTCCTGTGAAAAGTCAACCGCCCAACTACCGTTTTCCATGATGCGCAACCAGCGTTATCAAACAGCATTAATAAAAAAGCAATTAGTTGCTGTAGATGAAAGTGTTTTCTAAGCCAACAAATATGAAAATAATAATATACATTTGAACGCAGCTTTTCACAAAATATCTGAGAGCGATGCCCTATCAAGGAAAGGATAATCCCTCGTAAATCGCTTGGCATTGGTTCAAATCGCCGAGTGTTACCCCATTGTTATGTGACGTTAATTGGCTGTCTCTTAATGTGTGTGTGCACCTGGCATCTGTAATTACACATTTCGATTTAACAGGATCCCATCTGTGTGTGCTCATTTAATAGGACTGTAATGAATTTCATCCAGGGCTGCTGACATGGTTAGCCCTAAGTGGTCAGTGTCCCTGTGGCCAGAGGTCAGGGTGTCGTTAACAGACTCTCGTCAAGGGCTGCTCCGCCTTCCCATGACTCACTGTCTGGGGGCTTCGTTTGTTTTAGACACTGCAACCATTTATTGTCTAGAACACAAGCTGTCTGCCAGAGCTGCCTAAGATAGCACGTGCCAGACAGCCCATAATTGCAGACACGCTTGTCGTGAGGAAACGGACCAGTCGCATCCTCTTATTATCATAGTGCTCATTGCCGCTTTCGTTACTGAGATAACTGCCGTTCTTTCTGCTGCAGGGTCCAGGACTGGATGGCTCTGGAGCCCAGATTCTGCTGGCTGGCCCGAAGTGTCCGAGTGACACCGCTGTGCGGGTCCTCACAGAACGCAGCTCATCCGCCCTCTGGAAACCAGCAGGTATCGATTGCATGCCATTACTAAAAACAGTACTCCTCTCTGTCATGTCAGTGGCCCTATTGTCCCTTTTTTTAACCACAGCCTTGACCTGAGGAGAACAGACAGGAAAAAGTCACCAACACTTGGTTCTCCAACCAACTCTTTGGAGATTGAGGGCGAGGCCTGATTTATCCACCTGTTCTTTCATGGGTTAGTCTCACCTCCTTGCCCTCCACCCTAGTCCTCCTCCCGGCTTCCTGTGTCTACCCCAGGCCCTCTCCCCTCCCTGCCCTGCTCTCCGGTGACAGCTGAGCTCTCCACCTTCATACCCCAGGGGTCTGACGCAGGTCCCTGCCCCAGTCCACAGTGGCAGCCCGTCTCTGTAAGGTGAGACGTACGGATCATCAGGACAGGGTGGGGGTGGCATAACCACACCATAAAACCCCAGCAGGGAAATTTCCACTACACAAATGTTACCCTTTTATTCATCCCATGGCTTTCTTCTGACTTCGTTTTCTCTGCTATTATTTGTCTTTAAGTGACATTATCATCCAAGCCAGGAAACAGTGCCAGGCCTTCACAGGCTCCTTCCTTGGCATCTGTCAGAAAACAGAAGCTTGCTTTTTCTAAATCCCCAAAAGAGAATTCAGTTATTTATTTCCAATAGGCCCTGTGCACCAGGCAGATAACACTTCCACAGATAATATTTGGGTTAATGTCCTGACTTTAAGTGTGCAGGTGCTTTCCTGTGATATTTGACCTTGGGAGCCGTGCAAAGTAGTCGTGAGCCTAGAGCACCTGAAACATGACAAGTCTGGCAATGGAGGGTATCATGCACAGAGCCCCCCCTCTTAATTCACAGGCTTGTCAGTTTGTTCATCGTTTTGTGTTTATTTTGGTAAATTCTGGTACGTATTGCTTTGTGTGAACGATCACCTTGTCACCACCTCTGACACCGTAACCTGAGGGTAATCAGCGAGTGATTGAGAGAGATGGAAACATCACAATGAATCGTCCCATTCAGGGATAGATGTCTCTTGTATTATAGGTTCTGTAATGGAAGGATCTTGGCAAAGACGGCAAGTTTCACAGCTCATCAATGGCCTGCGAGCCCTGGGAGCGGGGATTTGTTGAACTGGCTAGTATTGCTTCTAGAGTTCAGGGCTTGATTACTTCTGTGCAACTCCATTCTGTCTTTTATGGGGATTTGTTTTCATTCTGTGGATGAGAATGTAACTGTTTCCCGTACCTTTGTCCCAGTCTATCATTAGTATCTTTAAAAGCCACTGCTGTAAAACCAGATATGTGCAAAGGGAAAAGCTGAAATGCTTTGGGAGGGAGTTACATTGGCGCGATGCCCTCTAATCGCGAGTTTGTTGTGCGCTCGCCTCTGCTTGTGGGAAAGATGATTTACTGCTGTGGACCAGTGGCGTTTTTTGAGCCAGAGAAGGAGACGGTGAAAAAATGGAGATAAAATAAGGAAGTAGGCCAGTGCAGCTCAGTAAACCTTTAGAGTTGCATGTGGGGAGCCTTCAGTGGTTGTTTTTAGCTTCAATTTTCCCTTCCCCAGTGAATTCACATGATGTGAATCTCTGTGATGATTGGGGGAATTTGGGGGGAGACATAAATCACACTGGGGCTCATTACCAAGGTAAACAGATATGCATGTAATCATGTAATAATGTTCATCACTGGGTTAAAACCGGAATGGGCAGCAGGTGGAGTTGGGATTGAAGGAAGTGATCTTGTGAATAGTTTTGAATGAAACGAGGGCTAATTCAGCATGTTAGCCAGTGTACAGCTATAAACTGTAAGTTTACAGATTCTGTAGTGTAAGTGTAAGTGTAACAGATTCTCTTACTGGTCCCTGAGCTGATCTTCAAAGCTGTGGGGACATTAGCTAATTCTGGACTTTTTACGACAGTGTCGTTAAAGTCATTATACGCTGACACAACCGCTAATGAAGGACTTTAAAAATGTTATGGTGGCCTGCATGGCAGTTTGTGTGGAAAAACAGGATTCTCTTCTGATGGCTAATGATAGCCATGCTCTGAATTAGCAACCCGACAGAAATATAATGTGTAACATGTCTTTCCAAGTCCCTTTCTCTTGCTTGGTTATTACTGAATTACTGCTTCGCCATAAAACTTTATTAGCATTTGATATCCATATTGGTGAAGTTTGCATCGTAGCATCGCGGGGTGCTGGTCAGGCTGTAGAAAGCATTTTCACTCTGTTAACATCAGGGCCCAAACTTTGTCTAATTTCCTAAGAAGTGAAAGGAATACTGATACATTTTAGAAAAACAGCATTTATGGAAACAAAAGAGTTTTATATGCAAATTCAGAGCAGATTTTTAGAAGAAGCACTCAGTTTTGACCATATAATTTGAAACAAATTAGGTTTATAATATTGATGAGTTATCACTATTTTTGGATCTGACTTTGGTGAGAAATTCACTCCCTGTGAGGACAGAAGTGTCACCATCTTCATTCTCGTCTTCTAAAGTTACGGTACCTTTATTTACACAGAAAAAGGCATTTCTTATTCTGTGATATATGATGCAAGGCGGGATTTATGCTGGACCCAGAATAGCTTGGGAAAGTCAACTTTTGATGTTGCTTGTACTGCTTGCCGTCTGATCTTATTTGTGAAACACTAAAAACACTAATGAGGATCTGGGTGCTATGCTGTTTGTTCCTTATGTAAAAAAACAGACTGATCCCAGAAAAGTAAGACTGCATTAGCCTCTTTGCTGAAGGAGCAGAACTGCAATAACAGGCCCTACAAGGGCTCCTCCAGTCGATGTGTTGGTCGTCGCCCTTTGAAGCAGGAGATGGCAGCATCTGGTCTGAATGGTTTTCATCTGCCTAGGGAGGCCTGCGTTTCCCGCTGTCAGATCTGAAAGGGAGAGACCTGCAGACAGGTTAGGGAAGGCGATGCCTCTGGCTAGCAGTACTCAGGCCAGCCTTTGCTTTGGGGCTCGGAGATTTCTTGCATGCAAATGCGTTGTGACAGTCCTCTCTGGGATCCCTGATTAATTGGGATCAGGTCATTTCTTGTCTTCCTGGAGAATAATTGTATTCATTTTAATATAGCTATTTACATAGATAACCTCCTTGTGTTTTTCTTATCATTGGAATGTTGCTTTTCAAGAAACGCCATTCAAATGTCTGTTTAAAGCCTATTTACATAATAATAATAATAATAATAATAATAATAATGTACTGGTTTTAAGACCTTAGTTACTCTCAGACCTGTGTTATATCTTTAAATATAATTTCAAATAACATTCCAGTTGGTCATTTTAAAATTACTCTAACACTGATTTCCAGGAGTTTCATTGCCCAGAGTAATTCATTTTTTAGGATCATCCTTAAAAGTCAAAGGTAGCAATGAATGAGAACATAGACACATTATCTGCAGGTGCAGAGAAGATCCTATGTGCTGAATATTTAATATGCCTCAGATTAAAAAGCAAAAAAGCATACCTAAAGTCATTGAGTGCGTATATATTCATGACATATTTGGCAATGATAAAGAAGTAGGAGCACTTGTGAAGAACAGATGCGGATTACAAGGAATCATCTTGGAAAGAGTACAGAGAGCAGTCATCTATAGAATGTCACCTATTCTACTGCAGATTTTCTGTTTTCTCAGTCTGTCATTCTGGTATAGAAGTGACTAGCCAACGCAGCAGGTGAGATGTGAATTAGAAGCTGTTGGAACAATCTGAGATGGACTGTGAAGCAGGGTCTAACTGAGGCAGTTGTGGAGACCTGCACATGACATTTCTGGAGCAGGCTCCCCCAAGCACCAGGACACGGGAACATCAAAACTCCTGGTGAACCTGCTGTCCAAGTGGCAAATCACTGTCCACACAGTGTCTGCGCTCTCGCCGTCGCTCGAACCTCCTGAGCACTTCAAAAGTGATATCTGTCATCCACACAGAGCTTGCTGAAGCCGTCTTATACCCGTCGCCTGCTTTGAAGGTAGTATTGCCCCAGGCCTCGCCACACAACCTGGAGGGATAACAACGAGGAGAGTTCATGGGGTTTAAGAAACGAGTGCCAAGGTACTTTATAATCCCAGCAATTACCATAGGGAATGAATCAAAGTCGATAATGAACAAATGGAAGCATGTATCAGAGTCTTGTCTTCTCTACTCTTCTTCATTTCCCTCTGACTGCGTCTGCTTTCTAATGTAGTGGCTGCTTTGCAGTTGGTTACATGACCTGCTGCGTGGATGTCTCCCAGAGAGGGGTAGCGAAGGTCTCTCACGTAGCGCTGAGCGCAGCCCTGCTGCTCGTAAACATCCACTTCCTGTTTATTTGTTTCCTTGAGATGATCCCTCCACACAATGCTTCGTCTCTCCAGAGGCACATCAGAGCCGTCGGGTGGACTGCAGCGTAAAGAAAGTTTGAGTTTTTCTGCGTGAAGACCACTTTGCACTACGGAGGTTACGTTTACCTTGACTAGTACAGTGTATTTCATGCTGGACTGTAGAATCTTTCCCCATTGGACAAGAACGTTGTGTTCCCTGCAGCTGAACACGAGCAATGACAGGAACAAAACTCTTAAATTCAATTTCTTTTTATTTATATAGCGCCTTTAACAAGAAGCACTGTCACAAAGTGGTTTACATAGTCCCTGGCCCAGGGTCCCCAGAGAGTAAGTCAAAGGCGACCGTAGCAAGGAAAAACTCCCTCAGGAGGAAGAATCCTTGGGAGGAGCCAGACTCAAGAGGGAAGGACCATCCTCCTCTGGCCGACACCAGGCAGGACAGGTTTGTTAAGTTCATTAATATAATATGAGCAAGGAGGCAGAACTCTTCATCTCATGTCAGTCAACACATAAAATCTCAAACGTTAGTTTCATTTATACGTATTTAAATTCATTCACCCTGCTTCATTTGATTAATTGAATTGATCACGTGAGCAAAATTAGTCTGTAGTCAGGCTAAAACATCTCACACCGTTTTTGATAGAGACATTAAAATTCATGAGATTAATGCCCAATGAAATCCTAACCAAACTTGTCAATAAATCTCATTCCGAATATAGACACAGTTTGTTGACAGTAGTTTGGATGACTCCAGACTGCTTCAATAGCACTTGGACTTCAGTTTCTGGTTAAGTGAGATGTCAAGCCAGCCTTTGTGTGGCATAAATAGAATGAGTGTACAAAGACTCGTTTGCTGTGTGCTGGAGTTAATGACCTACCGAGTGCACAATGGTGGATGTTAGTGATAGCATATTTGGTGAAGGCCCCTCCTCCCACTCCAGGCCACTCAAGAACCCCTCGGTGACTTTGGCAGAGCCAGCAGGCTGGGGGTCCGGAGAGGTGGGTGGGAGCAGGTGCTCTGCTGTGGTCCCCCAAGATGTCAGGATGGTTGACACGCAGGTGCACACATGATGCGGAATAAAGAGCATGATCTTAGCTGAACCCCATCGTGAGCCGTGTGTTCCTCATGGAGGGTGTGGCATCACAACGTTCCAGGTAAACATTGTCTTTGTGGTGATGAGTTCTTACTTGAAACAGCGTGCCATTTCATTGTTTTATGTTCTTAATGGGTTGTTTATGAGTTTTCAAACCAATCGTGAGCAAGCCTGATCTCCTCTTATAACGTCAGGGCAAAGTTTGCTCAAACGGTCTGGTGTTTTCATCATCATCTACACCTCAGCACCCTCCTGGGGTGTCTGGGTTCCCTTTGAACTTGATCTTTTTGTACATGGACAATTGTTTTTTTTCCCACATGGTTACTCTGGTCACTGCTTTTTTTATTAAATTATTTGGAAACGTGAATAGTCTATGTTCATGTCACTATTGGCCATTTTCTGTGTTTAGAAAACCTGAGACTGCTTAGTGTAATTCTGCAATGTGTCATAATTATTTCTGTTAAGTATTAATAGGTCTTTGGTGAATACCAGCAAAATGTTAATTGCTTTGCAGCTAAAGAGAGACATAATTTTAACATTTTTTTCTTATTTGAACGTGCTACATTGTGAATAAAAGAAGAGCTGTAATGACTTGCCTTTCTATGCAGGTATAATAGAAAATTAAAATTGAAAACAGTAATAATTAGAGGAACATACATAATTAAATCTGGTATTGTGAACACAAGCTCAGTCCATCAGCTCTTAATGACACTGAGATTTAATTCATCAAACTTGTATTCTACTCTCCATTCCTCTCTGTGTGACTTATATCTTATTACTGGGTAAGTATGACAGTATAAATATTTGTGTGTAAAATCAGAGAGGGATATGTGTGTGTTAATATGGCACAAAATGAGAACTAATATAATTAAATGAGATAATGGGCACTCCCAGGGGAAAGTAAGGCCATAATTACCATGCAAAACAGAGGGTGGCACACTTTGATAGATGACTCTGGAAAATAAGACAGCTAAATAAAGTGGTGATAAATGCTAGTTTGCGGCTGAGGCGCTGTAAGGCTGGGAGCGACACCCAGTCAGGCCTGTTTTGGACAAATCTTCATCTTCGCAGCATTCCGAGCGAGATGACACAGAGGCGGGATCCCTCCAGACTCCCTGTGGCATCTGGCGGCCCTGTGGCTCTCCCTGATTTCTGGGGCATACCATTCCTGTCCTGGGGTAGCCTTCAAATTCAATTTGCTCTCAGCCTCCCTCATAGAATGTCTTGCTGTACTCTGCTTGATACTCCCATTTCAGTTAACTCAAGGTCAGGGGCTGCTCTGAAAATCTCAAAATGTATTGTACATTCTGCTGTTAGTACGGTTTTTTGCTTTGTACAGTGACTCTTTTTTCCAGTATGTCAGAAAATATTTAATCAGAGCAGAGTCAGTGGAAAACAATGGCTAATTATACTATTTTTCTTCAGTCAGTTGAAGGTGCTGCCAGACTTTAAAAGCAAACAGGATTACAACAAGCTTACACATTATACACATTGTATCAAGAACAAGAAGACTCGTTGAAGCTCATTAAAAAGATGAAAATTCAATTTTTTTTAATCCAAAAAGAAATTTAACAATGCAGACATAATTCACTTGAAAATTAGTAAAGCGGAAAAGAAATAATTTGCGACTGAAGCACCATGCTTAATTTTTCGGGAGGCTTTATCCAGTGCGTCTGACAGATGTTTTCTGGAAGCGGCGGCATGTGGACCTTTGTCAGCGTGTGCAGTCACTGCACTCACAGACAGGTCGCTTGCTGTTTCTGTTAAATGGCATCCTGACACTTAATAAAATATCACTCCTACTTTGACGCTGCTTTAATTGACTCCCCTGTCAGTTTTTTCAGATTTGTCTAGTATCGTCATTGAAGACTTTCTTTTTTTTTTCCCGAGTTCGTTAGAAGAAGATTCCGTAACTTTGTATGGAGAAGAGTATGAAAAACCTCAAAGGCTGTCTTGTTGCTGGATCGATAATTTATGCTATATGATTTTCATTTCTCTCTGTTCTTTCCAAGAGCAGCAAAGTAAGAGAGAGGGCCCCGGAGTTTCCTGGATATCGGTGTTTGGCTTGAGACAAGGTGCTCCTCCGTGTTTCCTGTAAAATATAATAGAGTGAGAAATGTGCCAACTAAAAGTGACAAGAAAATCAAAAAGGTGCCATTTCAAACCAGTCAAAAGTGCGTCTCTAACTCTGTCGCACACCGGCTTGTCACTGCGGAGTTACCCAGCCATTAGAGGGGGCAGCATCATCTCTACGCGATACCTCCCCTCTCTGGGTGAGGCTGCCTTCAACTGTACAGCCGCAGCCCTTTAAACCGGCTTCTCGCGGTCCCCCAGGTGTCTTTCCCGTCTGCTGGTTTGTATCAGTTGTAGGTGCTCTGACATGGTCCCAAGGGTCCCACCGTAAATTCCCAGTAGCCAACCAGGGTTGTTGCCTCCTGTCTCCATATAGGCATGTTTTCATTTCTAGTTTATTTCCGTGTTTTGGTTGTGGGGATTGCCACACTTAAATTTGGTGGTACTGCAAAATATTTTGCCATATCATCCGAAAGAGTGAAGCTTTAAAGACACAGTAAAGACCGCCCTTCCCAAGGAGTATCCATGGACTTAATCAGTTTCAAACATTGACCAATGTGAGAAATCAAATTTACTCCTCTTTAAAGAGTTAAAAATAAATAGTTAATTATTATGGTTTTTTTGTTCTGTTTCCGTTCACTCGTATGTGCTTAAGCTTCAGCGTGTGTTGATGTTGAGGCCCCTTCATCTTTGATGAATGATAAATAAATCTACAGTAATGCAGTAACGAAAGCTAAGGAAGGGGAAGCTCAGGGCACGTAACTGGGGTGTACTTCCTGCAGTGGGGACTCCACTCAGGGGGACCTCATCCCTCTCTCCCTCATAGACAAGACCCCCCCACCCCGTTGGCACATCATTAAATTCAGCCTCCTTTCACATGTCTTTATAAATATTCTGAATTCCTTCATTTTTTAAAGAGGCTCCCCTTTTATTCTTGGAGAAATGTTATCCGTCCCTCCTGGCTTTGAAATGAAAATGAAACTTGGGGGGGAGGGGAGTCAATCGCCCTGGGAGCCAAGTCTCTTAGAGGGTCCGAGGGCACATCTGCCAGGAATCCCTGGTGAAACAGACCCCAGAATGGCAGTGGCAGTGTTCACACTAGCCCTGTGGATTATGGGTACAGAGTGGGAAAACTATCCTCCAACATATCATCAGCTTTATTCAGGGTTAAATCCAGAGCAGCTTGAGACCCACAGGTGCTCTATTAAAAGCTACACTCCTTTTATTTATCATTCACTTCGTTGCCTTAATTTCTGGGTTCAGTTAAGTGAACTCTACAGCAATTCCGGCATCGGACACACAGGAATTGGTCAAGAGGCAGTCAGCTGAGTCCTCAGGGCTCGGTCCTTGCTCGGACGGCCCTCCCTCAGTGACTATTTGTATTTATATCCCACCCCTATTCTAGGCAGAGTCACTGTCCGTTTACAGGTGGTCCAGCTTGTGTGGACCAGACCTTTTTGTTTATACCACACAAATAACATGCACATTAAACGGGTGGTCAGAGGACAGCTTATGGCATTATTTTAAATTGAATTAATCGCATGCAAACTCAAACTGACGGGAGATTGTCTCCTTGGCACGTTGAGAGGGATCCATCAGGTGAATTTCCAACAGGCTTGGATAAAGGCCCAGATGTGGTTGTGCAGAAATGGCAGCATGACAGAACAGCCCAGTGAAAAGGGTATAAATGCTCACTTTTAACATCGGCTTGGAAAATCATGAAGAGCAGAGTCAGCCAAGGTTTGGTGCAGGTGGGAAGGTGTTTGTAGCTGAAGGGTGAGAAACATACTGAAGTCAAAAAAGCCAGAGTTCACCAGGAGCTCCATCTCAAAGCTTCTCCATCTTCTCATTCAGAGGACACTCCACTGCAGCTGACCACACCTAATAGTTATTAAATAAAGGAGGCGTTTCTGTCAGCAAGAACCTGTGAATTTCTGACAGACATCGCTGAGTCATTCGTCATCTCAGTTCACAGCTGAAATCATGACTTTTTACTTTTTAATCCAGTTTCATACAGAAGCCACAGAAGAATGTACAATAGCCTGAAAAAGACTTCACACTCCATCTGATTTTTGTTGTGATTTCATTGGTATTACACTGAATATTTTCAGATTTAAAATAAGAACTGATTGTACGGTGAATCCGAGAGATCATGAAACACTGTACTTGATATGACATTAGTGACATAATTTGATATCCTGCTCCGGTTTGGAAACCTCACCCTCTCTCACCTATAACTGCTCATACCATCCTCGTCAATGTTCATTGTAACAGAAAGTTAACTGTAGCTACTGTCCATCTCTCAATCCACTGCAGTGGAATTTCACCCCACTCCTTCATGAAGAACTCTTTCAATTCGAAGGCTTTTGTGAGACTAGGCGCACAAGCTCCTCATTTCCAGTCTAGATTTCAGTGGAGTTTAGGTACGTTTTTTGATGAGGCCTATCCAAAAATGTACATTTTTCTTGTTTTTCTACTGTTCTCACATAAAGTTGCAGGTGTGTTTGGGGTCATGGTCCAGCTGTGCTTCCCAGTCACCTTATCTGATTCTCCTGTGGAGTTCTCCAGTGCAGAGTACAATTCGTGCTTCTTTTCACAATGTCAAGTTGTCTGCCTGAAGCAGTGAAGCATCTTCAAACCATGCCATTTCCAATGTCTACACTTGACCGCTACTAGAAGTTTCCAGCTGTGCAATATAGTATTTAGTTTTTTGTCATGACAAACATATACCTTGACATAACGGCACCCATGTCAGCCTAAAAGCTTCGCTCTTTGACTCATCGATCCACAGAACTTTGTGCAAGGCTCATACTGGTCATTTCTGAAGATCATTCATCTCCTTCTCAGTCAACAGTGATTTCCACCTTTTTCTGACGGTGGAGTCATGAACACTGACCTTAGCTGCGGAGAGAATGGAGCCTACAGATTCTTGGATGTTGTCTAGGGTATTTGGTGAAGTCATGGAAAATTTTTACCTTGCTCACATGGAAATGACTTCTCTGAAGATTTAGCGCTGTTCCACGATGGATCTGACTGTCATTCAGTAGATCCTCTTCTAGACTGATAGACAGAGGTCTAAACAAATTATATTTACAGTTTTTTTACCTTAAGAACCTGTATGTAGACAACTTCACTCTGACAATAAGATCCAATGTTAAATTCATTTTTGGCCAAAATCAGGCCTGACTGTTTAACAAAATATTTCAAATACTGTCTTTAATTATTCCTTTTTTGGCTAAAATTAAGCAAAGGAGTGATCATTTTTTAGAAAAATGAAGCTCTGCTTTTATTTACTTTGTACTTTGCACATTAAAATAATGAAATTAGCGATGCGATGTACTGTAATTGTTTTGTTTTTTTTTTCTCTGACATTAAATATAACAAATTTTACACAGTTTGTGGGATGGCATTGAGCTAAACAATTTCTTGAAATATCACTTTAAAGGCAGCATCTGAAACTGATTGCATTTATTACTAGAAATATTACCTTTGACATGTGAAAAAAATAATTTTGGTTTATCAGCAGAAGAGCCAGACTATAATTTAGCATCCCAGTTTTTTGAGATTATTTTCAAATCATAAACCTTAAAAATATGCATTGAGCCAAATTGTGCATTATGCTTAAATTAACTCCAAATGGTATGTACTGGAAAAATATGCAGCCTTTGTGAAGTTAAACTGTTAAACTTATTTCTAAAGTTTTAAATTTTTATTTCATACTTTTATTTCTAAAACATGCTTCTGCACACAAAAATTGCATTTTTCCCGTAGAACTGATGTTTTGTTTGTGATAAATAATAAACATGATGATGCCTCTGAAACACTGAGCTGTTAAGTTCTAGACTGCACACGCAGCCTTTGTTAACGTGTGGGAGAGCATGACATGGTCAGCAGAGAGTCAGGTAACTCAGTTGTCCCCTACCTTGTGCCTCGTCCTTCCCAAGCTGATCATGATTTTGTACTGGAAGAGGGTGACAAACTGATGGAACTCTTTAAATAACTACACTGAGCATCATAGCTTGACTGTATGTATGACGGAACTCTCTACTGCTCAAGGGCTTGTACTGTAGTCTGTTAATTATAAAAAAAAAGGGTTATATATTGACTGATTAAAAAAACTGGTGAAACAAGGTGAAAATCATTTAGCCAAGTGGAGACCTTACGATGCTCAGTGAAGAAGTTTGTGCGTCTTGACGATTTGTTGATGAACCTTTTATCACCTGGCTAAAGAAAGGAACGCCGGATGTTCTGGTTTATCATGTCAAAGCACATCTGATAGCCCTTTTAAAGCACTCATGAGGATAAATGGAAACTTAATTACTGTGTCCTACTATTTGTATCAGAATTAAACAGTCACAGAGTGTACACATGCCAAAAACAATTTAACAGCTTGTTATCTATAATTTATCTTAATTTGTTTTGATCGTTAGATATTAATCTTTGGCACCTAAATGAGGCTTCTTTAAACTGATTACCTGCCCCTAAATGTGGGGCTGTCTGCAGATGGGTATCTGAGAGCTGTAAGGACCTTTGTCATTTCCATTTCTTTGGGTTTAACAGTGGGAGGAGATGCACTGCATTACCACCCCATCGCATTTGTCAGCATGGACCTTTTAAGTGCATTTCAGTGAAATTGCTACTCTCCGATTTTATTACCGGCTCCTGCCAATGCAGCGGGCCATCAAAGCAAGCTGCAGATAACGCCCACAGTTTCATTGTCTTAATTGAGCATCAACAGCATAACAGGCCTGCAATAACGTGATTTGTTAAATAATCTTTGATTTGGGCATCCGTTGTAGCTCCACTTAACGAAACACGACAGGCCAAAACATCTGTTGCCATGGTAAATAAATCATCCGTACATCTGCATTTCTGAGTGCATAACTGCACCACTCTGCAACTGCTTTACTTTTTGCTGGAATGATTCCTCATGCCTGGAGAAAATATTAAATAATGTAAACTAATAAGTAGCACTCTATAATACTTGATATTTAATTAATGAGTGTGCTCTTGGGTACAGAGGACTCCTGCTTACAGTGTTTATATGGAGGCAGACATTATAGGTAGAATTTTAGCTGCTGACGTGATTTGCCAGGAGCCCCTTAAATAAATCAGGCCTTTTTGTTGTTTGCTCTACCCATTGATCTAGATTGTCCTGATTCAAAGGAACGGAAGGCTGTGTTTTCCAAAAGACATTCCACAGCGTGTGGCGACTGGTGAAGCAGTCAGCGAGCGTCACCATCGCTGTCTCTCACCTATCAGTCAATCTCGTCAGTTCTTAAAAATAGCAGACCTTCGTTTTTGCTGAGGATACAAAGTCTTTCTTATGTGGCTGGGATTTGAAAAAGAATAACCAGAATATTAAACAGGAGGATCCAGCTCGCACGTACCCCTCTCAGGCCATTCTGTCTGTACTCATGATGGGAGTCCGGGAGCTGCCATGTCCCTCTGGTTAAGTGACACACATTCGCATTGCCTCAGTGTTTCAGTCCATTGGCTGGCTCCTTTCATACCTATGGAACAACAGGATTATTTTTTCGTTCTTTTTCTATATCTCCAAGCTGAACCACTGTTAACACTTGTACACTCTAAACTCTTATAGCAGTCAGATCAGCAGAGACTGAGGATGCATTGTGATTATCACTTTGGCACCAAAGAAATCTGGTATAAAAAGGGTTTAACATATGGATGTCCTGCATTATGCTGTCCAGCTTTCTATTCTTTTGTAAACTAACTTCCACTCACAAACCTAAGACCATTGAAGAATAGATAGATTTTCAAAGTAAAATATATTTCAATGTACATTTTGCACATTTCAAACTGCTTTCCTGTGGTAGAGAAAGGATAATTTCATCTAGGAAATTTAAATTTCAGGGATGATCATTTCTTTATTGATGTTTATGTTTGCTACTATCAGAGATTTAACTATGTTTTCCCCCAGAGTTTTCATATAAACGTTATGTGTTCATCATTTGAATCTATATGTGATGATCCAAAATGGGTCTGACTCCTCTCACATGCTGGTGTCTGGGTGGATTGACGTATTAATGCCAGGACCTGCTTGCTCCCCACTATGACAGGATAGTCAAGTGACGTGGGCACTTCTGCAGGCCATTGGCCACATGATACATTTGAGGTCTTTCTGTGACTCACCGGTCACACTTGTGATGTGTTGATAACACTGTGTACCCACACTGAGTTTAGCTGGTGTGGCCGACCCCTAGAGGACTGGGAGCCGTAATATGAACGTACACTTTGCACTGGGACGCAAAGACCCCTTCTGTGTGGCTGTTATCAGATGAGTGCTATTACCCCACTTTGCCTCAATTCTCATCGACCGGGCAGCATCAATGCTTTCAAAAATCTTAAGACACCTTTTACTTAAGAGCGTGCTGTGTTTTGACATGAGTGCATTGATCGGAGAGCAGCACACCAGACTTGCTTCTCGTCTTCCAGTGTCTGGTGACAGTGTGTCTTTAATGGCTTTCGCTGGCCTCCATCAACCGCCCAACTGCACCCCACAGTGCACCACCATTTCCACTTTTTTTTACAGTAATCAATACTGCGTGCTCCCTGTCAACACTGCCATCACTCATATTTGGACTAGAAATGAATTATAAATGCAGCTCTCACGTTACTTTCATACAAAGAAATTTTGGCTGTGTTTGCCAACTGCTGATCAATATTCTGCTTCTTCTGACTCCATCTGCTAATTTATGTCTGTCTTTTTGTTAAACATCTAATGTGGGGATTAGAATAAGCAGAGATATCTGCTGTAAACCCTGAAAGGTGCTGTCTTCTCTCAGCTCCCTTTCGTTGCGCCTTCCTCTCATCCTTAAAGCGGATCCTTTAATACTTACAGTTCAAACTTACATCTCTGTTTTTGTGGTTCAGATGAAATTTGACCTCAGTAAAGGCATCACAGTTTTGGGCTGTGAAAATCAGAACCATCTTGCTTTAAGTACCAGTGGAGTAACAACCATTTTCTTGTATTACCTATTTTTTTCAGTGACAGCGAAGGGCCAGCTACCTTTTTCAGATATTTGTACACAAAACAATATCTTTTTTCTGATATTTGGAAACAATCGAGCTAAATATTTCTTACAAAAAGATTAAGGGAGTTGTCCCAATGTGAAGATGAGTTGAATACACCTTGTTGCCAACTGTATTAGAGTATTTGACATGTACATAACCTGTGTCATCACTGCTAGACCATAAAATTCACCGCCACGTAAATTCAACACAAAGGCAAAGATGCCTGTTCAAACAAACTGAATCCAGCTGGATTATCTGTGAAAAAACACATCAGCCAGGAATGAACCCAGTTCGGAGTCAACTCTAGGAAAATCCCAAGCTTTTGTCTCATTGGGAGCACTGCAGATTCTTCCTGCATGGAATAGTCAGTCATTTCCGTGCCTCTGTACCTGAAGCTTATCAAAAGGGTGACTGAGTTTTCTCTGAAACGCTATTTTTGGTTGAAATTTGCCAGCATCTTTCTGGTCCATCAGCAAACCACCAGCTACAGATTTTGGTCCTTCAAACTGATCTGCGATTCCAAAGGAATTTCAAGCCAAGACACGACTGCTGTGGTACTGTCTTCCTTAAGCTCGTGAGCCACTTGTCTGATCCATTTGTGCTGTCGTTATTCTTCGTTTGACTGTCTTTTAGGATGGGATCTTGCTCCCTCATATGCTGCTGCATTTTCAAACCCAAAGCCACACACTGAGTCCTAACTGCACATAAGGATATCCTGGGGTCTCCCAGGTAAACATGATCCTTTTTTGATCCCAACTTTTTATGGTGAAAAATGGGTAGTAATCAAGTAATAGCTGAAAATGGTGCTTTCCAAAATTAATCACAAGGCCTGCTTGGCCAATAGGAAATGTTTACCAGACACCCATCCAGGTTTATTATAGTCGACGAAGAGTAAGACTAAAACTAGCAGTGGAAAAAACAATTTTGTTAACTATGATAAAAATAAAAACGACAGTTTTTAGAAGACGAAAACTAAATAAAAACTTCAATGAACACTGCAAAACGAACTAAAACGAAATGGAACTGCAGGTAAAGTCAACTTCGTTTTCGTTGTTTAGTTTTTGTTCAGTTTGACTTCTGGACATAATGGGCCAGTTCCTGAAGATGGCAGCATAGCGGATGCTGCAGGAACTTCAGAATAGACCATTTTCACTGGTATCTATGATGACTTCCTGCCAGTTTATTGCTGGGATAATCAACTTCTTGTTGAATGGTGGCTGGCAAACACGACGGAGTAATCGGGAGTGTTGTTCAATTGTTCTCTCAAAAATCTTCCCAAACTGACCATATTATATGTTACACAATTAGTGGAGCGCAACATGTCATCTAAAAAGCTTGGAAAGGGATACAAATATTTTCATGAAAATGATCTTTTCAACTGCAAAGTGCTCTCTTTTTAATGCAATTTTGCTAGCTAGCATCATATGCCATGCTAATTTATGAATGGATTTTCTTTTTCTTTCTAATTTTCTTTTGTTCTTTGTACGTGATTAGTGCCAAACGTGTTGAATATGGAGATAGTAGTAAGATGCAGGTGTCACAGATCAATGAGGAAAAGAGAGGAACCTCATTCCCTATAGGTTTCATCTAGCAGTTTGCTAACCTGAAGTTACATGTTCTGTTATACAGTGGTCTGTTGACATAAATTTATTCACTGCGGTTGCAGATATGGTCTAAACTTATTTGTTCTGTTACCCTTTCGTCTTTTGATATTTATTCACTGTAATATCTTTATACTGAATGTTTTGGTGCTGGTTATCTCCCCCCGCCAAAGCAACTCCACTCAGCTCCAGTGTTTCTGTGTTTATGGCATTGAAAGAGGTTTAAACACAAAGTGAATAGTGTGTAATGTGCTTAAATTAGTCAGCCTTCTAGTTGCATTCTTTCATCCTAGCTTTTTCAAGATCTATGAATCAATGCTTTCCTCATAATACCTGAAAAAATAAAACTAAGACTAAAACTAAATAACTAAAACTAGCAAATTACTCAAAATAAAACTAAAACGACTTATGCACTTGTTAAACTAACTAAAACTAAACTGAAATAAAAAAAACAAACTGAAAAACTAAATAAAAATAAAAACTAATGAAAATTTCAAAACTATAATAACTCTGCATCCATCCACCGTTGTACAGTTTGTTAAATGATTTTTGAGTATCTATGTAGAGTTGGCCAAATGTTTCTGCTTTATGATTAATTTAAAGTATTACAAAGACTGCGGACAACGTTGGGAGAGCCATTTGCTCACTGAAGTCTATTGGAATTATTCTAACAAATGTTTTGGTGTAAGAACAGCATGATCAGTAAGAGGGGGAAAAAACAGGACATTCTGAAATAGACAGCACGTCTCATTCCTTTTCTTGTAATCTGTCTCTGTTCATGAACATACTTGGCCAGGCAAAATGTTTATAGGAATATGTAATCACAGCATTGAAATCAACCCTAAAACTAGATCATTGTGCCATTGATCTCTTGTTTCCAGGTCAAGTTGACGCCTCTTTTCTTTGAGTACATAATCCACTCATAGATCTCAATATTCACTCGTTCCATTCAGCTGTTTTGTTTGGTTTATAAAAAATGTTCTGTCCATTTTATGTCTAGTTGTTTTTGCTTGATTAATGCTAAAAACAACATAAAAATAGCAGCATTTAATTTTTGTGCAGAGATGACGGTGAGTTTATAATAGCCTGATTTATTTTTAATCGATATTATTCCCATGCCTGAGCTCAGCTGCTGTGTGCGAAGAGAGTCATAACAGCTGTGGGTTTTTAATAAACAGAACCAAATCCCCTTTCACACCCTGAATAATTGAACAAATAATTGAGCAGCCAGGCCTGTGTGTGCTGATGGGAGGCTGAAGTGGATGACTCTGACCTGCTTCTATTTAGCAATCAGGGAGCGAGGCTGATGGAGGGGGCGGAGTCAGGAGGGGGTGCCGTACTGTACTGCTAGCCAAGAACCAGGTCACACCAGTGCTCCATCACCCTGGGAACGAGGCTGGTGTGGCAGAATCAGGAGGGGGTGCCGTACCATACCACTAGCCGGGAGCCAGGTCACACCAGTGCTCCATCATACTCTCCTTTGCTTTCTGTTCTTTCCATCGCCGATGATCTAGAAATTGAGCATCAATCATGGTGTTAAGGAATCTCTCTCTGTCCAGCTGGAGAAATACAAAGGAAGAATGATGTGTGTCTTTCAGTGGAGGGTATATTAACGTATATATGGAGGAGATTTGTATCAGTCTGTAATGGTAGTTTCCTACTGATCAGTTATACTGCTTACTTTACAGACAAATAAAAGTAAGAAGTTAAGGGTAAACATGCTGTTTAATCAAGAACCTCGTGAGATGTGCTACTCCAGATTAATTGCCATTCTCTAATCAAGAGAACAAAACCTGAGGTCATTTCTCCTTAAGGTAATACATGGTGACTATCACAAGACATATGTCTGAAGCAAAATTATAATCATTTTCTTGATGATAGGGAGGATTGCTGGCCAACTTCATTTAGGTATGTTATGGAAGTATAGACTCCTCTTCTCTTTTTGGTGGGGTTCTCTACCTCCGTGTGTGGACCTCACCTTCACACATCACGTTGAGGTATGGAGCTATGAGATAACAGTGTGATGACTGCTTTCTTAGGTACTAAGCATGGTGGCTAAAACTTACACCCAGCTCTTGGTATAATCGCCGTATTTCTGTACTTAAAAGTACGCTGAAGTGAGTACTTCCATATTTGAGTATGTGAAGTGATTTTCCTGCTCTGTAGGTACAAATCATAAGATTAACATGAGATTAAGATCTGAGACTGTGCAGGCTGGAATTCACTATGACTTCAGCTAGCTGAAAACTTTAGACTGGAATGGAAATTTAGATTTACCTTGATTTGTCAACAGTTAGAAGGCAATAGGAAAACGTAGTTAATAGAACATCAAGCTGTATTAAAATTACAGTCAAATGTTTTCATTCAGTGCTACAGTATTACATTTAATAGATGTTGTATAAATAAAGGGTTTTCTTACCTACTGTTTCTAGTTGGGCTGTGGGTAGTGCTGTGGCCTTACACCTCCACGATAGATAGATAGATAGATAGATAGATAGATAGATAGATAGATAGATAGATGGACACTTTATTAATTCTCATAGGGAAATTCAGGACCGAGTCCTCTGAAAGTGGACTTTGTAGCTTTCCTCTGACACCCTGAACACTTACAGCTGGCTGCTTCAGCCCAGTGGATTGCTGTGTGGTGTGGGCTCGCTGTGGTGCTGCATTGGGTCCGAAGTTGGAGGAATATCGATATTTCCAACTTTTGTCTTGTGCGTTTTTGTCCTGAAGATGCTGTGGGTCCAGTGCCTCTCTTTATTTTCGATTAAATATCACAAATTTGATTTTGCTGGCTACCAATATCTTTATCTGAAATGTTCATCATTCTGAGTATCTGTCATTGCGTACCAGCTAAATTAAATGATCAAATACCCTCGTCAAGACATTTATAAGCTGTGCTGTAACCTATTTGAAAACAGGCCTGTTTGTATGAGAAAATCTGCAGGAGCGAAGGACACGTGGAATTTAGTGAAGATGATAATTCATTGAAGCTCATTACTGGCTCCCTCTGGCCAGAGACTAATGATTACCATGCGCCAGACCCTTTAACGTGAGCCATAAAGCTCTATATAATTAATGATCAAAAGCTATGAGGCCTGAAATTTTTATCACTTGAGTTTAGTGCAATTTAATTTATTTTTTGGCTGCAGATTCATTCCTAATTCCAGTGGATACCTGTACTAAATTACACACTGTATGTATTAATTTCACTCGTATGACGTGTTCTTTATTGTCGTTCTGTCTTTGATTAGCATGCGATTTTAACAAGTACACTAGGCATGAATGTGCGTAAAGCAGAAGTGTTGTAGTATAATATGTGCTTGTTGCTAATTCATAATTAATATCCTAGAGCTTTGCTCTTGGTGACAGCGGTAAGTGTACATCCTGTGACACAGAGGTACGTAGATGTTTCTTATCGCGTCCGTCCTCGGTCTTGGAAAGTCAGACAAGATCAATGTGCGGTACTGCAAGGCCAAAAACACCATGTACGGTGCTTGCAGGTGCTGCTGAGTTCACCTTCTTTAAGAGTCACGTTGGGATTTTTCACGCCACAAATGACACGTGCCAGTGAAGCTGCTGCATTTAACGTCCGATCTCTCATGTTACTGGGATGCTGCGTGTTAAACAGGCCTGAGTTCAGCTGCACGGAGATCAGCAGCACGTGGGTTGAATGCCCCTCGAAGCCTTGGCTGACAAAGGGACAGCAAAATTTAAGGCAACCAAATTAATTACTGAAGGCTTGAATCAGTGATCATTTGTGTGTGAGGCTCAACTCCTGAAAATTAATCAATGATCTGCTTATTTGAAATGTGTTCAAACGTTGCTGTTTATTTGTTTGGACAACTGCCGGTATCACAGGATACATTCATAATATGGATGAAAAGCAAGCAGAAATACAATCAATCCACAGAGAACACAAATATTTTGAAGAAAAACACACAGATTGAGACTGAAGTGTGCCCAAAAAAGCACACTTGTTTGTGTGAACCACAAAGATTCAGTTCTAGAATGCAATAATGCTATTGTTTAGTCTGCTGAATGCAGTGATGAGAAAGTTGTACTGTGCTGGATGGAGGTCTCGGTATTGCGGTGTCTTAGAGTAAACTGCGTCTTTCCTCCTCCCTTGCAGAAGGGAAAGTTCATATTTTTAATGAATGCTCTGAGCGGACCATAAATTATATAGCTTTATGTGTCATCTGTCTACCCTGAGGAGATTTGGAAAGTTAAACATTAAAATTACAAAAACGGACACTTGAATAGTGAAAATGATATATTTGAAGATATCAAATGAAGAAAGTCTCCTGCAAATATATATGTTTGTGTATTATTTTGTGTAATTAATTCTGGTATTATTTTTATTGTTAAAAAAGAGCTGCAGGAGCTGTTAAAGATGACAATACAGTGAATCTCAGAAAGGTCCTTCTGTTGGACACTAGAGTCACAAGTCTGCCATGAAAGAGTGAATTGAAATCATACCTGGTTATTATGATAAAGTGCATCTGAAATGCCTGAGCTTAATAGATTGCCTACAGGTTGTGATCATCTAGATGGAGGGTGAAGGAATTTGTCCAGGTGTGCGGTCGACTTTAAAAGGGGAAGTTAAATGGGAGAAAAAGAGAAACATTCATAAATAGTCAGATTTTATACAAATGCTGCTGTTTTAACGCACATTAATCCCTTTTTATTTTGAGGTTCTTTGTGGGTGGGTGAAAAGGCTTTTAACCTGCTGTTGAATTTATTTTCCCTCTCGTGTTTATCATTATATTTAAATAATTTGACTAATTAGATGAAAAAGAATTCAGAAAAAAATCAACTTAATTAATATGTAAATATTCGAGCTGCTTTAGCCATAGTGACCGCACTGTTGTATTACATAAGTCAATGATAACACGAACCGAGGTGGAATCAAGTTCGTATAATGCAGGATGTACAATGTGTAGAAGTCTTCTTTGGTAGGTTACATTTGTGTGTGATATTAAAGCTGACTATTAACTGAAAAAAAAAATCACGTGGACTACACAGCAATAGCCACCGACATGGTAAGTGATCTTGCTACTTTACCGATGCACTAAATCGCATGGTGTAAAGTGTTACGTCACCTTCAGCGGTCTTTGTGGGGAGCACAGCAGGCGAGTCTTTCTGGGTGTCACTCGTTTCTGCTTTTTCATGGGAAAATGAGTCACCCATGAATTCTTACCATACCGTGATTCTTATGCTATAGACGCAACTGTCGAGACTTCAAGCATATTAACTTTAATGACTTTAAATGATACATCCTCTCCTTGTATTTCACTTATGAAAACGGATCTCCTGCTATTTAGCTTGACTTTTATAACAATATTTAGCGCGTCCTTCCTGTTGGTACCTGTCTCCTGACCTTTTGAAGGCCATCTAACACAGCTTCTGTCTAACTCGCTCACTCAAGCTGCAAACATTGGCATGTCTATTCTGGTAAAACAGTGGAAACTTCTGCCCTAAATGACATGTGGTTAGATGTCTGAGTCTAACACCTTGAGTCTGGTTCCTCCTGAGGTTTCTTCCTCCTGTGGGAGTTTTTCCTTGCCACTGTCACCTTTGGCTTACTCTCTGGAGACCCTGGGCCCGGGACTATGTAAAGCGCTTTGTGACAGTGCGTCTTCTTAAAGGCACTATATAAATTAAATTGAATTGATTAAAATGTAAGGCTTAAACATGTGCAGAAAACTGATGTAATATTCACAACTAAAATGCATTTTGAAAACATGATGTTTACCATTTTGAAAATGTGGTTTCTTGAGTACGACACTGCATAAATAGCAAGTAAATTGTGCCTTATGCCATGATAAAGTGTAGTACATATAGTATTTGGGAAGGCAGTCAAATGTACAGATGACAGCAAAATCTCCTCCCAGTCTTGTAAAAAAATGCCTCGGATTCTTACTGTGCCTCAAACCAGCAACCCCTGGCTCACCTGAGTAATAGTTTTAAAGCTTCATACACATTCTTGTGTGCTTAATAATACACCCATGTCAGCAATGGGTGTGTCTGAATTAGCCAGTTCCACTAATTAATAGAGGTGCATACATAGTGTATCGTATGTCATAAACACCCACAGTTTCAAAATATTTAAACTTCTGGTAAATTATATATATGAGTATGAATGTGTATACAATAATTCAGTGTATCTGTTGGTCAGATGGTTGCAGTGTTTGCTATAGAAATAGTATAAAAATAGCCTTCATGTCAGAATGTCAGTGTCAAGAAGGTGCTTTAGAGCATTGCTGACTACAGAGTGGTGTGTGGGAACCAAAAGCTGGAACCCTGGAAGGCAGGAATGCATCCGCTGGAAGAGCAGCTGGTTTCAGGGATAAAGGTTCTGGCATGATGGGCCTGGGATTAAATCTCTTGGTTACTAACATGGCATAATGGACCTGGGATTAAATCTCTTGGTTACTAACGTAGCATGATGGACCTGGGATTAAATCTCTTGGTTACTAACGTAGCATGATGGACCTGGGATTAAATCTCTTGGTTAGTAACGCAGCAAGTATGAATCCGACTCATCGTGTTGGCTGTAGGAAGTGTTAGCCTGTAAGCTTCATAGATCCCAAATGGGTCACAATGTCAGGTAGAAAATAAATGAATCCACTTGGCATTACTAAGCAAGAGGAATTGAAAGACTTTTTTCTTATGTCATTTTCACAATCAGCCACTAGAAGCCATCAGAATATTGGTCGGCTTCAGGTCTACGTCAATCATATCACAACATAGTCTGACCTCTGTGAAATGCCTGAGAAAGAGATGGCCAGTTGGTGAGAAAAGGCGTACCGAACAATGCATCTCTTCCATCTTGCGTCAGCATTTGGACAGACATTTTGATTTCACTGATTAAATGTTTTCTGGCAGTCGGGCGTTTTCATGCAGCTGTCAGAGGAACAGCGGAGCTCTGCGGAATGTTTGAGTCAAGGCCAGTACTGGGTGTGATATGCATAGTGCAATTCTTTGTGTTTTCTTATTTATTTGAAGGAATCGCATCAATATTTCATTCTCTGGTGCAAACAGAAAGGCTTAATTACAGTTTGTTAACTTCAGGTCAGGAAATTAAATTTCTCACATAGTCTAAAAATGTCCCTTAATAATTAGCAATGTTTAAGACCTTAGGAATCTCAGGGAATACTAGCAGGCATATTTTTTAAAACGCAAAACCGGGCAGAGAGGTCTGTTTGCACATCCCATGGAATATCTGTAGACAGCCAGGCGGAGGACACTCTGTTCTGATCCAGTGGACGGAAGCGCGGGGCGGTCGCTGTTCCCATCCTGAAGAGAGAGAGTTCACATAGGCACAGCCAGAGGTCTCCCATTGGTCAGTGTGTTACCATTACTGGTCATCTGCCCTATGCACAATGCTGCATGGTCACCACAATGGTGAACAGCATTGATCTGTCAGAAAAGCCAGCACCAGGCTGTCTCTTTCCTTCAGCCTTGGCCCCGAAAAGACCCAGACGACACACTGGACATAGAGGAATACGCACTTCATTTTCCAGACTCACTGGAGTGCCAATGTTTGCTTTTACAGGCTGTGTCACAGCCACTCAGTCTTCAGTTTACTATGACATCACTACTCTTCTCCATCAGTGTATGTGTATACAGAGCATCTGACAGCTCGGAGCCTACAGTGTTCCTGCAAAATATGTCTGCTCATATCTTGTCTTACAAATCATAATAGCTTATTTATTACCCATATCTACCAATGGCAGGGCAAGCACCAAAAAGACCATTTTTCATAAAAGCAGTCAACAGGTTAAGGACTTCACAGTACAGTTATTTCCCGACCATGGGGTAATAAATTTAAACTCTCATACTTGTATATTGCTTTTTGTATATTGCTATCAGAGATAATTCATGGTTATACATGTGGGAAATGAATGAAGCTGCCCGTATGCCTTTTCATTTTAGATTATATGAGTACGGTGAAGGTAATTCCAAGTTTAAAGACCCTCAGAATTAATCCTCTCTACTGTAGCCAAATTTTACTCTGTGAAGATCATTTAGAGAGCGTCCAGCCCATGAAACTGTCCACTGTCCTTCCACTCTCCTAGTACAGCACTGGTTACATTCAATTACACGTCAGGTCAGGTAGCATAAAAGGTGAGGATTAGGCTGGCTTGGCTGGTGTTAAAAGCCATGGAGCTGGAAAATAAAAATGCCATGCAAGAGACACATTCAACGACTGCATATTCGATAATCGATAACATCAGACACTTCAAGCTCCCCTGTGAGACACATACAGACTTTTAAGTGAGAATGCAAAGTTTAGCCAAGGGAGTACTTTATAAAAATGTTCATCTTTTTAAAATCAAGAATGGTTTGAGAGAAGACTTCAAAACGGTTTTGTTGTTCACTTGAAAACAGACAAAGAACATTTGATGAGAACCTTTTCCCAGTGTGCAGAGCAGAAGTTCCTTAATGATGAGATGAGATGAGATGAGGTGGCCGTCGAGGCTGTCGCCTCTCCATCCTGGCAAACCGACATGGACTCTGTGTGAAGAGGTCATGTGAAGCTGGAGTCCTCAACAGGGGCCTTCCCCAGGAAGTGCCTCTCTTTTGACACTTTTAGGTATCATTCATTTCTCACTTTCAAGTGTCACACCCATGACACTCACCTTTTGATTTGTCCCGGGTGACACTCCCGACCAGAGAGACAATTACAACTGTAAAGGGGACCTGAGTCATTAAATAAATAACTACTATTATGAGCTCATACATTTTTGTTTGGTGTAGATGATTATGCAAATCAAAATCACCAGTCAGCTATGAGTTCGGCCTCCGTTTCGCCTCAGTGGTTTAGTGTCTATTGAAGCAAGTGCAGATTTCGGCTTGCTTTAGTAACTGCATGCCCATTAATGCCATAAACAAACAAATGTCAGGCGTGAAATATGAAGTAATCACAGAAATACTCCAAGTATGTTTCAGTTGTTTTAAACATAGTTTTGCATGTCAGAAGATTAGACTTCATACAATATTCCACAAGTAAATATGAATGTCATTTTTGTACTTATTAACTTATATGTATTTTTTTTGTTACTTTACTTGTTTTTTCACAAACGTTACTCACCTGAGTCACCGATGATGCATTAAGTACTTGTTTGTGCCAGCAGACACATTTTGTCTCGTAAAACATAGGAACAGACCGGATGGAACTGGGTGTGGTTGAAGGTTACAGCGTGAGCCGATGGAACCGTTTATAATTGGAGTGAAGTGATTCCTCACTGGATCTATAAACATTTGCCCAGATTATTATGCCTAAACATCACCTTGTTTTGATTGTCTATAGAAACATGATGTTTGAAGATAAATGTCTCTATATTGTATAATTTGTAAAGGGTATGAGATGTACATTTGATAACGGATGCAGATTTTTGAAGGTGCAAAGTGCTAATGTTACATGAAAAACTTGAAGGTAAAATCCCACGTGACAAATGTACGAGTACAGCGTACTCAGCAGACTTGAGGGAAAGTGATGGACAGTGGATGCAGGCACATAGGAGGAGCTAAAAAGACTCACAAACAATCTGGTGATTTCTTCCAATCTTACATGCGTCATATTCTCCCACCTAGTGTTTGCACCAGAACCTCTGCCGCCCTCCCTGCTTTTTCCAATGCCGGGCACCCAGTGAATGCTTACTTTAAAGTCCCCACACTACTCTGTTCTTGAGAATGCACATTTTAATAAACATGTGTGTGTCTGTCTGTAATCATGGCTCAGCTCCCTGCTAAATCACTGCATCTCACAGAGCCGTCAGGTGGTGCTGGAGTAGGTCTGCTTCTCCAGAGTAGCTCCCACGACTCATCATCATATAGCTGACTTGGCCAAGACGCGGTGTTGCCGGAGTGAATTCTGGCTTGTCCTGCTAACTCAGATTGGTTAAAGTTACACTCATTATAGTTTGATCAATGTTGGGCTGTTAAAAGGCAGCTTAAATGGCAACGACATGTGTGTAATATACACTGTGACTCAGGAAGGTGGTCAACCACACTAGAATGATCATTAAAAAAAGCCTGATACTCATTCAGCCATGTCAGTCTGAGAAGATCTCACCTGAAAAAGGGAAAAACAAACTTCAAATTGTTCTTTTCTGAAGGCAGTCAAATTGAAAGAGAGCACATTGAACATGAAGGTTATTTGAGCTGGCAAAGAGGAGCTGCTAATATACATGAATGATGTAAACATTACCGACTCTTGAATATATTTTTAGCAAAAGCAAAATAGCCTGTTTATAGTACAGTGCCAATTAGAAAGGATGCAGTGGGAAAAATAAAATGAAATTTTAAATAATATAATGCAAATGTAAAGCTGCTTGCAGTAGACAGCGGCACTGGCCTTTCTCTACGTCAGTACATGATTGAGACAGCAAGTAAAGGGAAAGCTATTCATTAAATTACCAATGCCTGGGAATTCGTTATTAAATAAGACAAAGAGAATATCCCAATGTAATCTTTGGAAGATCACCAATGTCTCCTTTTAAGAATGCAGTGCTGAAGGATTGTATAGTTAATTAGAAATTCTTTTCAAAGACTGAAATGCTACAATATTGCTTTTCAGCTTCTCACAGAAAGTACATTCTAAATTGGCACCACTTGATCGGCAGAAGCTTGTCTTTCATCCCATTGATAGGGTATTCTCTCATCGCTAGAGTTTTTAAAGCAATCAGTGGGGCCTTGGGACTAACATATTGTAGCGGCCTTTCTGTTTTTGGCAACACTTACTGCCGAGCTATTCACAGATGTCCTCACAAATAAGGAAAGCAGGGCCTCCGATGGGTCTGTAAGCACTGTAGATACGAGCAAATGATCTTTTTTTTTTTTTTTTTTTTTTTTACGGTGATGTGTCTCTTTCAGTAACGAAATAAGAAGACAAGCCAAACAGCGTTTCGATTAAATCAAGTCTCAACTGAAAAATAGCGTAATTTATACGGCGACTCTTCTCTTGCAAGCTGTGTGCTGCAAGGCTATGCACTTGGGCTGTTACCAGGCACTTTTTGTTAAAACGACTATTCATAATTCAGGACGTCGGCAGGTCACGGTTACCAGTCCGGCATTGGAATAGGAAATTGGATAATTGGAAGGTTTAAACCCCAGGTTGGGTCCTAGGTCTAAATGCCACCGTTACAAAAGGAGAAGGATATTTAATATCAGTATAATCAGCACCCTAACTTAATCTGCTGGAATCGCAGAGAAATCGTGTGGATGACGCAATAAATATATCATTATATCCTAAATTTGAATTTCACAAAGATCAATGAATGATCCTGCCTTTGGCTAAAACAGTCGTCTATATATTAGGCCTATTTAATTGGATGCAAGCTTTCTTAAGTTCTACGAATTCTATAGCAAGTCATTTTGTCTGTTGTTGCTGTGAAAAACGGTTTATAGATATCCGACTAACGCGAAAAGCAAACATTTTAGTGTTTCTGAATTTTTGTTTCTCATAACTACTTACATTTTTATCATGCAGGCTGAATTATGTTCTTAAAAAATGCATTTTTAAATAATGGATTTTGATTGTTTGTTTGTTTGTTTATGTTAAAATCACTGGGGATGGGGAGAAAATGTCTTAACCCTTCTCGCTGACTACAACACATACACATTTAGTGAAAGACACTCAACATTTCTAAAATCTGCATACACGTTCTGGGAAACGTTTCCGCAATAAGATATATGAAGTCGCCACATTTACAGGCATTTCTTATTGATATTTGTTATTGTTCTTTTGGTGATTTGCATCGAACCATCCACAATAAATGATCAAAAATGTAAAAGAATATATTGATCACTTCAAATACCGTCGTAAAATACGATTTGTATGAAATTCATAATTTAACCCATTATTAATTTTTAAAATTTCCTGTATGAAGAGAATTGTAGTCAAGGACGCCATTAAGATGCCCGTCGCCTACCTTGTGTTTCTTTGTACACAGGTGGAGGCTTCGTTTGTCCGGCATAGTTCTACTGGACCATATCCCTCTGCGTGTTCTATAGCATGGAATCGAACCTCAACTTCCTGGTAGACTTTCTCAGTTTGTATCTAGAAAGGACAGGCTCTAGTGGTAACGCTAAAGACTGCATAAAAATGGATGGCGGGAAAATTATGCTTTTTGCTCTCAATGTATGATTATAATTTTTCAGACATTGCTTAAGAATGTTGGTGTATATAGAATTTTACCAACACTGTGCACATTCATTAAGAGATATGCATTTTGATTTTTAACGTAAATTGAGGAAATTGACTATGATTTAACTATAGTGTTTAATTATTTATATTAATCAGAATATGAGCGGTTTATGAAAGAAGGCAGGAAATTCATTCCATTTTAATAAAAAATACGAATGACTATTGCGACAGCTTTTCGTGAAATTTAATACCAGTTATACATACCGTTATTATGTGTTTATTATTGTTCAGGTGCGAAGAAAGAAAAGTCAATGTATTTATTTATTTATTGTAGTTTTTGAAATTTTCGAGAGGACTTTCGCCTTTTAAATTCCCAAATTACTATCGCCTTTCCATTCACTTCGTAAATTTGAACAAAATGTATTTTTATTTTCTGATCTAATTTAGATATGTCATTTTGCACAGATTCATAATAATGCAATATTTAGAACCTTGCAATAATTGTATGGTATATAAAATTCGTTCAAGTATATTTTTTGCAGGTATAGGCAGTTCCAATTGTTGTGACGTAAGATTCTTACAAAACTTACTACATTCTGGGATTCATTCAGCTGGAAGCTAAACGAGGAAAAGAGACGTTCAAATAATTACTTCGGATTGTTCATATTTTTGCAGTTTGTTTACAAAATGCATCGAAAATTCAACTATCTCAGTTCATTGTAGGACATTACAGACTTTTCCATAGAATAATTTTACTGACTGATATTTTACATTGCCTTGAGGGTTCGAATCCCCCCGCCGCTCGGTGTGTGAGGACGTTGGTTATTCCATCGTGTACTCTGGTTTCCTCCCGCAGTCAAGGACAGGCCGGCTAATTATCGTCCCTAAACTGGCCGTAGTGTTTGCGCGAGGATGTGCTGGGTGTAGCCTGGGGTTGGCTTTAAGGCCCCCGCAAACCTGACCAAAATATGCGACTGGAAGATGGACGCATTTATTTTGTACAGCAAACAATCTCCCTTTTTGCAACCTATGAAACGCCCATGCGATCCGTGAAACAGATATTGACATAGTTTTAAAGCGAACTATAAACCGAATAACTATAACCAAAATATCAAAATATGCCCTAAATATAAGATGTGACCTTTAAAAATACGTTAAAGCGGAATATTTAATAGCCTAATTAAATGCTTCAAATTTAGCTGGGTTAACTGAACATATTCCAGGAACATAAAAATTGTGCTTTTCAATATTTTAGAGGCTTGTTAAAAATAAATAAATAATTCTCTGCTGAAATTCAATGACTTATTTCGTGGCTTATTTAGAACCAAGGTGTTCAATGCAAGAATAATGATTCTTAGGTTATTAGGAAAAGATGTTTTGAATATTATGGCCTGAGCAGAGTCACTAACAATAATTCACGTTTTCAGTATACGTGTAAACTTTCGGAAAATGATCCACGTGCAGGGATTCTAATAATGTAACAGGAACTTCGTTTACTTAGAACGACTCCGCCAAGTCCCTCAAATTCTTGGAGCTAGGAAAAACATAATGTGCCTGAATAACTTGTTGATTCGCTCCTATGGCAGTTGTAGAACATTCTGGCTAATTAAAAATAGATGCCACACCCCCTCCCCCCACCGTCGCGTCTATGTTGACTCAAATAGAGGGCAAGTGGGGAACGTTATATAAAGCCCAAGGCAATTTTCAGTTTAAGTGTAGAAAGTATAAAATGCTCGGATAAATTAAAATAATGCCTAAATTAATTAATAAATTAATTAAACTTATACGTACAGGTAATTTTTTTTAGAAAAGAATGAACAAGTCTTCCATTTCAATACAGTATAATGATAAAGAATAACATGAAGATAATGACTTATCATCCTTAAATCGGTTCAAAATAATTATATTGCGATTACAAGCATTGAAATAATTGCATGTAATTAGAATGTAGCGGTCAAATTAACAGTAATAGATAATAATAAGAAATAAATTTATTCATATAAATATCTTGATAATATATCATCCAGCGATATTAATTTGCAAATGAGGCTAAATATAAAATGTGATATTATACATTTTCTCACGAACATCAAATATATACATCAAAAAACGAACATTACAAAAATAGTAATTAAAAAGTCCTTTCCGATTAAATGTTTTATCGCCATATGTAATTTATAATTACCCATATGTAATTAATAATAATCACGGCATTTTAAATTATTTTATGTTAAGTTTAAAGTACTTAATATGTGTGTTATTGTTTTTAAAAAGCATCCAAATTTTATTATCTTATTAAAACAATTAGCCCTGGCGCTGAAAAATTCAAGTGCGATACGCTTTATACCTAACAAGGTTAGGGTTTCTTCAGGCCTATTCTGTGTTTTAATGGCCAGTTAATCGGAAATAGCTCCAAAAAGCCAATTAACAATGCGACTCGGAAATCAAGAGCAAGTCTGACACCTACCTGCCAAAGCTGGAAGAGCTGGAGTACAGGCGGACACCGAGTCAACCATTGAAATGACGCGGCACAACTCATCACATGTCGCAAGCTAATACAACCACATCTTTACAGTCTAAAGTGTGAGCATGTTTGAATGAAAGAGACATTTAGCATCCCGCAGTACACAGAAATCCAATATTCTGTTCATTTCTGCTATAACGCATTAATATAAATCTACAATATTATAGGCTTGGAAGCAGTAACGAGGACTAAATCTGCCATAAAATCGAACTCATTAGCAGAGTTCGACGTGATTGCCTAAGACAGAACAGGACACGAATCATGTGTAATTGAGTCAAGTTATTGCTATGCTTTTTGGTCCGTATTATTTTCGCCAGGTGATACAGCATCGCCCTGCTGAAACCGAGCTATTTTGATATTTACTATAAAACAGAAACGACGAAATCAGCTCACACTCAAAGTCAAAATATATAAATTATTATTATTTTTTAACTATGAAGCACTTTGGACATAAGCACTTATATATTTATCCCAAAAGTACTGTACAACTGTATTTTCATAATTAACTCCAAAGATAGCGTACTGTCCATTTAAAATACAAAATGGGTAAATTAAATATATACATTAGTTTCAATACAAACAGTCTCTCGTGTCTGCAGCGTCGAAGACAATTCTTCGAATTACACCCTTGAATTGGCCATCCACGGATTTGTGAATGACCGTTTTCTCGATGAGAATGATATTTTCTCCATGAGTTTGTTATTATTATCGCTGTTATTATTAACAATGACTTTTTTTGTCAACGACCAATAATAAATAAATGTCCTGTGATCGGAGAAGAAGCTAGTATTAAATGTTTGACATACCTTTCTTTAGGTCATAAGAGGAGTCTTTACAAAAATCTACTTGTGTTTGGCTTCTCAGTTTGCTTTCTCTAACCATGGCATCTGTTCTGTTTAATACAGTCTGGTTTAATCCATTGAATTGTGCAGTAGACCCCGCGCTGGCTCCGTGGCCGCTGTGCAGATGCCCAAAAGTTCCGTAGTTCGTGTAACCTGGGTAAAAGGGTGATGTGTAGTAAATGGGTCTGGACAGAACCGTGCTGCTTGGAAAAGGGCAATGCGGGGATGCTCGGGATGCCGGAGATTCGTTAGCCGCGACCACTGTGCTCTGACCCGGTCCAGGGGTCTGCGGTACTTCGCTGTTACCCTTGCATCTGTCCGAGGAAGTCGCTATCTCGGCCAGGGACCAAAGTTTAGGCTTGGGGGCAGATGGAGGCGAGTGTATCACTGATGTGACGTTGCCGCCTGACGAGTGCACCGTGTCGATGGACTTGTCTTGCACAGCAGTCGGGCTTCTTCGTGGTAAGTTTGGAGAAGAGGTGGTAGGTTTAGGAGAGATGGCCAGCATTTCTGTCCGCTCGTCTTGTTCTCTTAATTCCGATTCGGTCAAAATGGTATCTGTTTCTTTCCCGGAATTCTCCTCTTTAAATCGATCGCATGTCACTTCTCCCTGGATTAATTTATGCTCTACAGCAAGACAATAAAACAAAGTTACAGCAAACTTATACTGGAAAGCTGCAAAAGTGTTTTTAATGTATCTAATATTTTACTAGGCCCCAACGAACGCGTTAAAACAACAACAACATCAACAAAAACAACAACAACGACAAAAACAACAACAACAACGACCGCAACTGATTATGTATAAAACACCATATCTCACTCTCAGTTAATAATCTCACTCCACCAATTAAGTGAATTAGTTCAGCAGTTTTATTTAGTTTTTGGTCCCCTTTCTAAATATCACACACCAGTGACCCAACCGATTTAACAGCGTGAGTGGAAACAATCAAAATTTAAAATGAATTAATTTCACACAAACCTAGCTCCGTGTCTGTGAAGTCTTCCTTTCCGGGCGTCTTGTGTTCGTCATCGTCGTTTTTCTCCAAGTCAATGTTTTCATCTTCCTCCTCATCTTCACTCCTGTTTCTTGGCGTCCAGGTCATCTTGTTCTCTTTCTTGAGCCGTCTCCTCGCGTTGGCAAACCAGGTAGACACTTGGGTCAGGGTCATTTTGGTGATGATGGCCAGCATGATCTTCTCTCCCTTTGTAGGGTACGGGTTTTTACGGTGTTCGTTAAGCCAGGCCTTAAGGGTCGCGGTAGCATCCCGTGTAGCGTTTTTCCGGTATGCTGGGTCCCCGTAGGGATACGATCCCAAGGGGGCTACATAGGGGTGGTATCCTAAAGACCCAGCCATACCTGTCGCGTGCTCGTACGGAGAGCCCTGGAATGACGTTAGAAAGCAGACAGAAGCACAGAAGTTTTGTTTTTTTGTCTTTTTTTTTTTTTTTTAATACACACGAAATGGGAATCGAGACAGCTCTTTAAAAATCAGCACATTTCATTTGCACATTAAATACGATCAATTAAATATATTGCAAACACGATAAATTGCATAGGATAGGATGTGCCGTAAAGGTCTGCAGTAAGAACTACAATAATACATTTCATATAATTTTTGTTACAGTTTATAGATTGGAATGCACACCTCACACAAAATGGTATGTTGCGGTATTAATTAATTACAATCCATCTGACAAGGCTGATAAAGTGCACTTAAAGAATTATTTAGGTAATTAAATACCTGCAACCAAAAAGCATTTTTTTCGTTTTTTGTCCTTTGCGTTTTTTGCCTTTTGACGTTTTATTAAACTATGCATAACTTCCTTGTTAATCACGTATATTTATAATATGCATTTTCGAGCTCTAAATATGTGTTTTTAAATTTAGACATCTCGAATTAAATGTATAATAATAATAATAATAATAATAATACATCTCGCATAGTCTTATAAAAAATAATAGAACAACTGATGGGCAGAATGTAACTCAGTGGAACACCAATGTAAAACAGTACGTAAACACACTACAGCAATCGCAACCTTTAAACCCCAATGCAATCTCTCCCTAAAAAAAAAAAAAACAATCCATCTGTCAATGCAGATACAAATTTTACAGCATCTACCTTGCCGAGATTCAGTTTAACGCATTTGAAATGTTACCAATGGGACTATATCGATATTTAGGACATTCTCCCTTTGACCCGCCACGAATCAAAAATAGATATCAATTCTAGAAAAGTATAAAGCGGAGATGAACTTTTGGCGGACACCCCTTGGTGCACGTTTTATTCAGGGTGAATATTATTAATATTAATATGTCGCCTGCGACGGCACTTACCACATACGAAGTGAAGGTGGATGCCGCCGGATCCGTACTGTACTGCAGGGCTGAGTTAAAGCCGGCCGAGGGGCTGCTAAAGGCTGTAGATCCAGCATATGGGGCAAAAGCAGAGCCAGACGAAGATCTCCCAAGTTCCTCGGTCCTCGGTCCCGATATCACGCCAGCGCCGTACGCCGGACACGAGTACAGTGCCAAGGAGGCTGACGGCTGATACAAGTAGCCCTGGGGATACGCCATGGCAAAGGGAGAATGAGCCACTTATGCTGTATCCTTTCCTCTATTTGCGCATGTATTTTCTCATCTGAAATATAAGGAGTTACACGGGCAGACTGCCGTCTGTTCCTCTCTGCGTGCGTACAGTAGAAATAAATAAATAAAAAAGCTTTTTAGCTTCAATATTTGATCGCTGTCAACAGCAGCTGATCGTGTTTAGTTGTGCTCTCAACGTTCTTTTTTGGTCTCACTCCCTTTCCCTCCTTCGCTCTCGATCTCTCTCTCTCTCTCTCTCTCTCCCTCTCTCTCTTTCTCATGCATTACTGGATAAGTTTTTGCTGTCGAGAGGGGCGGGGGACTTTGCTTTTGGAAAATGTCCTGCCAAGATTCGAAGTTGGAAATTGAGTATTCTGACGCCTACAATGTGCATCATGCCCCTCCTCTCGGAGTGGAGGAAGAGGTAAGATCATGCTGCCTTACCCCAGCTCAGCCTAATGATCGAGCCGTCCGCCTCTCTCTCCCTCCCCCATTCACTCCATCTCCGCACTCTCCCGCCTTCTTTTTGTCTTCCTATTCTTTTCTTCCACTAACAAGGCGCACTGGTGCTCAGCTCAAGTGCTCCAGCCCCTTGATGGCAATCTTGTGCAAACCAGTAGAGTAGATCAACTTTCTCACTTTTATAGCCTATAACTTGAGGCCTTCACTTTGAGATTTTATAGGAAATTATACCTTCTGATGTCTTTCATTTCTAGTAGTCTATGTAATGCTTTGCATAAATTGTGTTATGTTCTAAAATGCTTTTAGCGTGTTTTGTGAGTATAAGATGACACGTATATTAGATTTCTGTAGCCAGATCGACGGTACATATTTACAGTTTTTACAATCTGAAAAGCGCTAAGAATGGGAGGCGTTCGTATCATTTATATTTATATTGACCAAGTGGAATGTAAAACACTCCTTGAGAACAACATTCATTTCCAATAAGTTCATAATTAATCAACGCTATATAATAATATTACGGCTACGATGAGGAATTAGCTTAATTAAAAATCCTAATGTAAAATTCGATTTTTAAAAACCAACAACATAGTTACATAAACACTGTATGCCCCTCAGGTGCAGTTCAGTATTCAGATTAAGAAATTAGTAAATTATTAATTTTACTAAATAAATAATCATATTAAAACTACAAAGAAAACCTAACACTGTAGTAATAATAATACTTATTATTATTAGATAATGAATAAATCACCATATCTTATCGTTATCGTAAATGAATCGATTATGAAATAATATACAGCGTGGATTAATGTATTAAACTAATGCACTGGGTAAGAACACTGCGGCATCCTGTAAGTCTTGCTGTTTTAACGGTGGAATCGTATCAGAATTGTATGTTGATGAAACAGACTTACATTGAATCCTTGTTGCCTAATTAGATTACTCTTCGGCTATTCGCTGAGTTCTTCGAGCTGCATATTTGTAATAGTCTATTTACTATTTTGGGCTCCACGTTTCAGGTAGGCTTAATTAGTGTTGCAAATCGGTATAGCGTGGCTGTTTAGAATATAAACGTATCAGCGAAGCAATTTAAGTAACTATCAAAGTGCCAAATGCCAGTGCAGTGGAATCCCTTCTAGACCGAAAGGGATCGCTGTAGGCGCTGCTAAAGTGCATCTATACTTGGTCACGTGTCACTCGGCTCTGGACGCCTCTTTTGAGCCTTGAATGGATGTGTCTGTTGTACGGCCGTCTGAGGGAACCAGAAAACGAAATGAAGACATTATGTGGCTCTAGGGTGATGAGGGAAAGGACAGTTATACAAGGGGGGGGGGGGGCACTTTTACCACAGTAATAAATATTTAGTGCTGTTACTGATCCTACTGATAGGCCCCATTTACAGCAATACTACAATGTAATACTAATACAAATACCAGCATAGTGCGTGCACTAAAAAGGAAATAATAGGCAATTACAGAAATAAAAATTACATGCAGTTTCAAAAGTGGGAGAGGGCTAGAAAAAATACATGTAAAGGGAATTTCCTTTCATGGCAGCAATAAGTGTATTTAAATCATACACAAAAGCTGTGGTGCGCAGAACAAATATAAACTACAGTTCCCATGCTGCTGAAGAGTAGGTGGGACAGAGTTGAGTTCGTAATCGACGTTGTGATTGGTCTATGTAAAATTCAATCATTAAAGCAGTAGTGTACCGGTCGTCAAGGATACCGGAAGAGACAACAGCAGGGTTTTTTTGACTAAGGTTACAATTTACTAAAATTTACTGGCAATCATGACGTATCCTGCTAGAGAGCGGCATGGACAAGATTGCATTATCTCTGCGATAGAGGGCAATAAACACGAGAGCGTCCGCTCGGCAACGGAGAATGAATTCAAGACGATGGATTGCCACAGAGCTGAGGAAGATGAGGAGAGGTGTCAGTGCGCGTGAGGCTGCCGAGCACGGGACAGTGCGTCGGGTCCGGGGTGCAGCGTACAGATGATGAAGCATTGGATCACTTACGTGGATGCTTGAGTAAGTAACGGTCATCATAAATATAGTGGCTGAACGGCTTTCCTTAACAATGCTATACTGCAGCTGGTTAACCGAATTAACCATATTGTGAGAAGTTTGTTGGAGGCTTTGCTCTTTAACCTTGCTATGCATTATGATTTTGTTTATTGCATTAGATAATTACTTGAAAGTTTAGGTCGTTTGTGTACATGTCGGTATATTATACAGGAATGCTTGCTGTGATTGTAAGAAGAGCGTTCTGTGTGTGTGTGTGTGGGGGGGGGCAGTTTCCTTTCACGCTTTAAATGAGCGAGGCAGTAGAGGTATTTCATAGGGATCCAGTTAGAGTCATTTGACACGTGGGGGGGAAAACACATGATGTGATAATCCTTTCCACGTGCACTCACGTTTTTGCACTGAAATGGCTGGCTTCCTACACCGTGTGTGTCGGTATGCCCGCGGTCCGGTTTCCCGGGGACCTGGAGCGGTCAGACGAATTTAAAACGACGGGCCGCCTCCTCAGCCAATGGAAAGTCAAAGCGCTTTGGATCGGAATGCCTACTGATCACTCTTGGAAGCATGGGCTTGCTACGCAACATGCCCCATTAACACAATTATTGCGTAAAAATGTAATTATTGTCGCCCGTCATCCTATTTTTTTTATTTATCAAAAGTTTCAATAACTCCAAGACAACAGGACACGGTTGTTTGTTTTCTCCCCTGGTGTCCGAAGAGCCGGGCAAACTTATTTGTTTGTGCTTTTATTTGTGTTTCGTTACAGATAAGTAAATGTCAATCAATTTGTAAATGTTTAGCCATACACTTAATGTACAAAAATTCTACAAAAATCGTGTGCCTGATGTTCCGCGTTGCTGTTTTGACTACCAGCTGTACAAAATGTCTAAGACATGGATGCTGTAAACATGTTTAAATCGGTTTAATACTAGCGCGTTTATAACTGATAAATAATTTAATCAACATTCTGAAGATTTAAATTTGTTTCCCGAAATATTGTTTCTCAGACCACACCTTGAGGATCCGAATAGCCGTGCACTTAATTTTGCTTGATTGTTGCTGATTGATTTAGTTGTGCTTGGCCTATGATGGCTTTTATGTGATTCTATTTTGTGCCGTTTTGTTTGTAATACTGTTAAATATTTTTGTTTTATTCTTAATATCATAGTAATCCATTTGCAGTTCTCAGTTATTTTATAATCGGGTAACAATTCATAGCTCTTGAATAGTTAATTAACTGAGAGGAAAAAAAAAAAGATTTAGAACAAATAGCAGAGTGATCCCGCAGGACCATTTTGAGAACTGTTGATTTAAAATATTTACATGATGTCCCACGTGCGTTGCTTTCCGAATTGGAAACTTTCCCCTTAGTATTTAGAGGTAATGCTTCAATTTATGTATTGGCGATTTTGTATACTATATTTTAACGGGTATTTTTCGTATCAGTTAATGCTAGTGTATTAGGCTTTGCCGAGTTTACGGAAATTGTACAAAATTAGTTTAATTCTCTCGCAAAAACTGCGTAGAACATTTTTTTTTCATATCAATTGCTTATTTTGCATCCAGATACGCAACAATATAACATGTAGTCTTATTTTCTGTGATTATAATACACATTACGATACACCAAGATGAAAAGTAAAAGTCATTTTACATTGGCCAAGCATCAAGTGGACGATGTGCTCTTTAACTATAATCTTGGCATTTTCCTGTGCGTGTGTGTGTCATTCTAACGCACCTGTGCCTTTTGCAAATGGCATATAAAGAGGTTTGCATTTCGATTCTTGGAATCTGTGTAGATGCATCACACCCGGCGGTGGGGGGGGGGATCCCGTTTCCAGCTGTTCGTGTCTAACTTGGAATCATGTAATTGCCGAAAATAGATAAATAACACTGTGCAGCGAGAATCTGACAAGTGTGTCTGTTCCCTAAATGTCGTGAATGCAGGTAACGCTTGATGCGAAGTGTGATTTATGTAATTACTGTTTTAACCACTTGTCTTGTTCAGATAATCACGTTGCCTTATATCCGGCATAATCTGACTTGGCGCAGCCTAATCATCATTTAGCATTGCGCCGTAAAGGATGCCGGCAGATTGGTCCCTTGCATTATGTGGCTGGCTGTGAGTGTGCTTAACGGATTGTGATTGATTATGCTGTCAGGCCAATAAAAGATAACGCAGGTGTCTCATAATTATATTAATTAAGATACTGGGGAAGTGTCTGTGTGACTGGAAGATATGATGACTGATGTATTAAAAGGTAATTGTATTTGACTTAGATTGTTCCCAAAGCTTTCCCAATAATAAATACAAACAATGCCCTTTCTGGTTAACAACTCTGATGAGGGGTTAACCATTTCAGTAACAGATCGTTTTGTATCACTACATATTTTTAATAGACACGTTATCTTAAAGGATGTTCTAACAGGGTGGACGTGTGTGCTGTGCTAAATTGATGTTCAAAAGCAGCACGGAAAGCATCCGTTGCTCAGTAAATATGACTTTGATGGATATAAAAAGGATAAACCTTAAGAAAATATTCTTTACCTACTCCGCTTTGTATAGGAGTGGGTCCACATGTCGAATTATCAAGAAGAAACCAAACCCAACCAATGATTTTATTTATTAAGTCTTGCTGTGAAATGTGTAATTCACATAACATTGGGAACGCGATCTCATCAGGGGAGTATAGTGCAGCGTCATGAAAATATGCGAAATATTAGCTGGTTTCTGTACCCCTTTTTACAGTAGCAGCGTGTGAAGGACAGGCAGCGTAGGAACGTTCTTTTAACGTTGCGGCGCCGTTCGACTACAAACAAATGCAAATTCAGTCTCCGCTCGAGCACGAGTGCTTCTGTGAAAACATTTTTTTTTTCTCCTATACATTATTCTTTGTCATAGCCAAGCCACTGCTTTTATATGAATTTTGTACTAAAGTAAAATCTCATATCAATTTTAAACTTTCCGGACGTGTTCCGCTTTAATTTTATAAGGACTCACATTTTCAATTTAATTTTAATATTATTTGTTAAGGGTTTACAGATGACAAAGAAATGGGAGCAGACTAACTAGCGAGGGCATGTTAGAACCCAAGGATAATTTTGGGATCATTAAAACAATCGAGTCTTGATCTGGTAATTCATTGTCTTTGTGTAGCTCGGTCAATTCATAGATTTGTTCTTAACTGGCTCTGAAGAATCTTAACTTTTCACAGTCCACTGAAAGATGTCATTTCTTAACCCGCTCTCCGTTTTAATTCTCGACTGCATTTAGAATAACGTTTTCTGTTCCGTGTGATGTAACATAATAAAACCCACATACTGTTTACATGTATTATCTTCTACCTAATCCTAATATCGAATGGCTTTAATAAATATGCACAATTTAAAAATTGTAACGTACTTTTTTTCATTGATATTTCTCATTTGAACATAATGTTTGCCTGGCCATAAATTTAATAATGAAACTGTAGTCGCTTTCAGATACTTGTTCGTTTTTTTTGTATGTAATCTCGCATTTGAACGAGCATTAATATTAGGGATTTTAAACAAATAAACCCGAGCGTCTTTCTGTTCCATCGGGTGGCATTGCGATTTGTCGCCCCCTCTGGCGAAAATTTGGCGGTTTTCTTTTAGTAGGTGTGTCGTTAACAAGAAATATTTACAGGTGTGATACTGAAAATAATCATTAATTAAATAGCTAATGTCAATGACTAATGTGTGGTAATGACTGCTGATTGATTGCTTTCTCATCCTTTTCCTCTTTAGTTTTGTATTTACCTGTATTCTTATTAGTTTAATATTTGATCTTTAGAAAAGGACAATATGATAAATGGAAAATGTCCTGCTCATGAATTATAACCATGCTTTTTCAATCAGAGCTGCAGCATTTTCACCTGTAATTGTCAGTGTTGTATTTTGATTTTTACTAGATTACCAATTACTGACGAGGATTTCATTCACCGTACAAGTGCTAGTAAAGGAACCTAGTGGGGTGTGTAGATTCACATCTCATGAATGCTCTGTTCACGCTTAACATAAAAAGATGCAGTAAAATGCACACTTGAATAAAAAGTAACATTTAAAGTTGCAATGAAAAATAAGAGTAATGATAAATAAAAATGGGTGCAAGCAACCAAATTGTAGAATAAAATTGTTTTGCTTGGAGGTTGTATTTAAAAGGTTGCCTTTGTTTACATGCTAAACAGATCAGGCGATATCAATGAAAATGATGTTTTAAGGCAGACTGTCTTCATTCAGTATCCATGATGCTGTGGCCTGTCCAGTCCCCTGCTTCTCTGCTTGTGTGGTGCCTCACTCTGCACTGGAGGTGATGACCAAGGTGCCTTCACCTGAAGGACCTGGAGGATCGTGGGACTGCCTCCTTCTGCTGGCTGCTTGCATTTTGATTGGCGTGTTTCTGTCTGATGACAGGAGCCTCCCCCGCCTTTATTTTACTCATTTTTTGACAGGTTTTAGGAATACCTGTTCCCGTTTTTCCGCTGCTTTAGAGGAAGATCATGGTTGAATGGCGCACCTGTTTACCTGGTAAACTCGACAGTGTAGAGGTGCGAATAGTGCTTTGGCAGACTGACCATCTGTTTCAGGCTCTTTAAGCAGTTTATTATCGGTATTAATAATAATCTGTGCTTCATTTACTTAGCAACTATTTTTTATTATAGCAGGGTTTATAAATTTAGGAAGTTAGTCTAAGATCCACAGCATTTGACCATGCCGAGCCTAAGAATGTGCTTCACGGAGAAATTCAGGATGGGAACACTGGTTATGTCAACTATAGTGGTGTAAGGTTTCATCACCTGAATGCCAGTGCATTAAATTCTGTGAAATTGAAGCTTTATTTCGTATCTATCCATGGATTTTTGTGGAAGGCAGTGAATGGCACAAGATTAATATGACATCACAGGAGATGTACTTCACTATAAGTTTTAAAGTTTGAGCTCAACTGAGATTTGACTGAAGATGTCAATAGTCTTCTAGCCTTTACTGCCGTGTCATTACAAAATGTTATTGTGGTTACTTTTCTTTAAATATAATACATACATGTCATTATTTATCTGGATAGTATGCATTTTCTTGCATGTAGAACAATTGTGTGCCAAATGTAGATTTTTTTTCAGCTGGAGAATTGTTAAAACTGGGGAAATCACATCTCTGCTGTCTGACTCACTAGCAGTGTGAGTTCGCTGTTGTCAGTAGTTCACATATGCAAAGAGTGTCACGCTCTGAATCCCAGTGTTCTGATTGGCCAGAAAACAGACACTGTTTGAGCTGCCTAGTTGTCAGGGTGAATCTCAGCTTTTTCAATTTACGTGGTCCAGCCAAACATTTTGTGGAGGAATGATAATTTTTCTATCACCATAAGTATTTTTTATATTTGTTAACATGAGCTCAAATAATGGTTTATATCCTATGTTATATTGGAAGGAGTAGGCCTGTGCTGGCTTATAAGATAAGGTATTTCATCAGAACTCAGGCCATTGCAATGATATTGTAATGTTCTGAGACATCAAAACCTCATTAGCTAATTTGGAGTGGACAGACTTCAGGAGAACCCTAAGCAATAATCTTTTAATGCTCTTTCTTTTCCTGTAAGCACAAAACTGTTACAAATGGAAAGGTTAGGTGTAAGAATGGAGCAAGTGAGGCTTCAAAACACATGGTGAGTGGGTGTACCCTGAATTGACCAATCAATGCCCTGACTAAATGAGGCTTCAAAACCTGTGATGGGTGGGAGTATCCTGAAGCAACCAATCAATGCGCTGACAAAATGAGGGTTCAAAACCCATTTTGGGTGGGGGTATCCTGAAGCAACCAGCGTTGATCAGTAGTTCGGGAAACTCCCACCCACCACGAGTTTTGAAGCCTCATTTGTCTCATTGCTATTCTGCATATATTATGTCACAGCGTTAGGTTAATGTTTACAGCGAGATATGTTGTCATAATTCCCTAATTGTCTTATAGGTTTTGAAAGTACGATAATTTTCTGATTTCTACTGTATATATAACATTTAAAAAATGCACCAATATAGGTCAAATGTGCTTTGCTTGTACTTTTGACATAGTCTGGTCCAGTTAACCGTGTGTCTAAGCTGCTTTTAGTATGTGAATTTAATGACATTATGTTGGCTTGAGTTTGGAAACTGTAATCAAAGGAGTGTGGCTGTGAAAGAGATTCGTCTTCTATGGGTTGTGGTATGCTATTTTCTGCTGCTGCTCTTAGGGGATGAGGCTTTGATAGGCAATATTTTGTGTCATGTTTCATAAACACTGAACGGTGGGGAGCCCTCTTACTTCAGACTTCGATTGTTCTGTCTGTCCACATTCCATCCATGCTCCGCTGCATTCTCCTCCTCCCCGAAGGTTTTGGATTTCCTCAAAAGTCTCTGTTGCGTTTAAACAGTTACAATCCCTTCGGTTCAGGTGCCTTGTACAATGTGCTAAACTAACAATGCCGCCTTTGTTTTAGCCCGTTTCTTCTTAATGAAGTGTTCCTGAAGCACTGAAGAAAGGAGTTCCTTTTGAGTGTTGAAGAGTAACAGTACAGGAGAGAGTCTGGATGAAAGGACTCTGAAATCGAACGTCGGAGATCGAGGGCCTTGTTTCACTCATCATATTCTGTATAACAAGACCTATAGGGCATGTAGATGAATAACGTCTGTATGAGGTTACTCTTAAAGTTTACATAATGGAAGAGCACAAGAGTGTTTATCTGTGAAGTTTGGATGGGGTTTGGATGAGTAGTCAAGAATCTGTGCATTGTGCAGACAAACTCGAAAATGTCATTTACAGATTAAATATGCAGAAGAATACTCGATGCAAACACGACCAAATATAATTCTAAACTCTTCATTCTGCCAGTTTAGGGACAGCATTCAATAAATAAATTCTGTGTTTATATAAAACCAGTTCTGTAATTGAGTGTAGAAGCTTTAGTCTGTGTCTTTTGCTGAATTTAAAAGACATTAGGTTATGTTTAACAAGCCCATATTTTCGCATGCTCGGTTCAGTTCTTTCATATCATTCTCAGTACATTATGCCCTGTGTCTAGGCTAAGACAGCTTATGGAACAGGTCACCTCAAAGCCTTTAAACTTGAGGTTAAAATTTCTGTATGAACCTTTTGGACCATAATGTGTCAGAGTATATCGCTCTTCCACCATGGCGTAACGGTGAGGAATACCTGGTCACTGAGTGAAAAAGCACCTCCTGTTTTGAGGGGAGCTTCCGTCCCCACTGCCCAGCAGGGCCCTATTTGTCTTTGCAGACTGAGCTTTCTAATGGATAGCTCTTGCTAATCAGTCCTGATGCAGCGTGGCGTGTAATTACTCCACCAAACGTTTGCTTTCTGAGCTGAACAGTGGCGCTTTTGACTCGCGCTTCCGCGTCTTTCATCACCGCTCTAAGGTTCCGCGGGCAGAAATGTCAAGCAGCTTCTCGATAGTTTGGCAATATGCTGCTTGAAAGGCGTGGAGAGGTGCTCTGTGTGAAGGCACTGCTTCCCGTTTGTGGCCCTCAACTTAAACAGCTTTGAAACTGGAGCCAGACCTGGATCAAAAATAGCCGTAATGACTCAGATCAGCAACAAATGAGCACAGTGGGTGCACAAAAATGAGCCGTACCTGGTTTAACCTGGTTTTTGTATGTTTTGGCGATGAGACAAGTGTGTATACGCCCATTTAGCATCCACTGCCCTCTTCTTTTCTTTTCGCTTCCAGTTCCTTCATTAGACGACATGTCTGTCTGCTACGTCAGCCTTAAATGTTAATATGAAATGATGCACGTTCTCAGATGGACGATGCAGGGGGAGCAGTGCCACATAATGACTATTAGTTCGATTTCATGGGCTTCTTGTGATCCCAGCACTGACAGTCCTGTCAGTCCTGACAGTCTCTCCCAGTGGGTACAGGGTGCTGACCCCCACGCCTTTTTACCATTGCTAGCTGGATTCCTGGCAGCAGCCGTGTTCTCTGTGCATATGTACATATAATCCACCTCACATATACAGACTGAACAGAAAAGGCTGTTCCACACACTTCATACTAATGTGGTATCCATTTGGATTTTGTGGGTTTTTCTGGTTTTTAATTACTTTTGTATAGCCACTTTTATAATGTATGATTCTGCGTAAATAATATATAGTCAAATTATATATGCAATTTGCTGATGCCAAAAAAAATGTTCAAATCCTAAGATGTTTAAATGTTTACCAAAAATGTATAGCATGGTGTTATAAGTTTATAATGGAATATCCTTTTTCATTAAGAGAGAAATATGAAGGCTTTGAAAGAATATTTTTAAAAGATGAAAGCTGATTGTTCCCCCTCCTCATTCTGTTCTAGACAAATTAGTTAAGGTCTAGGAGGGTAATATGACAAAAGGTTTCTCGTAGTCCATATGTATAATTAATTGAAAAGTGCTCACGTTGCTTTTACAGTGGTTTTGCGACGCAAAGAAATAAATTGAATCCATGTTGCCAACACTCAGCCATAATTAGCACCCATGGGATTGAAATATTTAGCATTAGCGATGTTACATCACTTTGGACACAAATTTCTGTTTTAGTAATGGACGTAATGCAATGTAAGTGCCAGCGTTGGCTGTGACGGTTCTGGGATGTCTCTTTCTGAGAGCCCGTGTTGCCTTGTTGCTCACTTGGCAGCTTTCTTAGCCTTCATCAACACGTTACCCGAAGTGCTTAGGGTTCTAATTGGAAGAGATGCCGGCATGGCTGGAGAAAACATCTCGTCTAACTTAACCCTCCCACTCTAAGCGCAACGTAACACCCCTGCTAATGTCAGAGCTTATAAAAGTGGAAAAAAAAAAATCTTAACGAGATGCACTTGTTTATTCAGACCTTAATTACATGTGAAGTGAAACTGCCTCAGTGACATGCTGAGGCTTTGGGACCCTAATGAACTGGGCTGATGGAGGATATAACATCCTAAGGGATTCCAGCTCAAGTTAGCGTTTGGGTCGGCCGCCGTCTGACAGTTAAACTGTGTTTAATGCCTAGTTAGCGAGTTGTCTGGCCACTTTCATTTCCAGTGGGGCCATGTACGGATGTCGACAGCTGAATGGGGCAATACTGTACTCGTAAAGCTATCAGTTTGCCAGTTAATGAGAGCTGATGAAGGTTATTTAGACTCCAAGCCTTGGATCTGTCTATACCAAGGCTTTTAAAGACTGCAGTGGGAGGGAAAGGAGCCCCCAGCATGCATTGAAGCCCCCACTTTCCTGTCTCAGCACTTTCGGTTGTGCCCATGTCCTCGTGCGTGTGTACAGAAAAACAGCAAATTTTATTTCAGACCTGAATGTAAGAAAGAAGAAATGTAAGAGATTGTGTTTCACTAACGTTAAGTGTAAGTTTAGGGTAGCCGGGGGGGGTGCTGTTTTCAATGCTCTAAACACATTTAATTGAAGCACCTTTGGCAGATATGACCAAAGCAGATCTGTGTATGGAATCCTTTAAGCATTTGCTGGCATACTTTCTGGCAGATTTTCTTCAAGGTGTCCTGAGTTCTGTGGGGACATCCTAAGTACAGCTGTTTTCAAGTCATTCCTCAAATCCTCTGTAATATTCAAGTCGAGACCCTGCCACTTGAGAATACTGCATGTTCTTATTGATGGAATGCCGCAGTGCATATTTTCCATTTGTTTTCTGCTTCTCAACTCTCCTTGTTCGATGCGTGACATTATAGTAGTGAACTGTGGAATGAAATATCTGCAGTCATACATTGTAGTTTTTGGACATTATTTCCTATTTTAAATGTGTTCTGCTTTTGTTGTCTTAGTGTTGCAATGCTCGCAAGGTATAGCTTAAGGTTTCAACCTTGATACTGCTTTGGCCAAATAATAAGTAGATTATATTCAATAATCCGTTTGCATGTAACTTTACATAAAACGTGCTGTTACCTGTCAACTAAATATGATCACAACTGTAAATCTCAGACAGAAAAATTAGGGAAACCACCCAGCACCATAACCTGTACTCCAGGTCACCATTAAGGGGGAGCGTGATTCTTCTTTAGTGGCTTGAAAGTCCTGTTTTTTTTTTGGTTTTTTTTTGTCTGAGTTATTAAGGTTGCTTCCAGCATAACCTGGATGGCAGGCCAGATGTTCACACAGAAATGTTTGGAAATCTCTGAGCTCCATTCCCGTTCCAGGCCAAATATTTGTTTTGTCTTTTCTGACACCCCAGGGTCCGTGTGCAAATGAAACAGACAAGCAGGCGGCTGCATTCCAGAGGTAGAGATCACACAGAAAGATGAGGTGAATGACAACATAATGCCTGCTGAGAACTGATCATGCCTTATTAACATCGACACATTTCATCTGATCTGAGTCTCAACTTGCTGTCAGATGACCTTCCTTACTAAAATGGGTGACCTCAGTGTAAATGAGATTTATCTGGTTTGTTTTTTTTTTTTTTAACTCATTAACTCATCAAATGGTGTGCATATCAAGCAAACTATCGAGATGCAAAGACAAAGACGGTCAGATAATAAAACTGAGGGTGTTTTTGAAATTTCAGTCATGGGACCTTAAGTGGTGTTTCAGCTCTTAAAGCTGCACGCTTTAGACATTCCAGAGTGTGAGCAAGCTAGGAAAGTGCTGTGTGAGTTTTAAGGTGTGACCCAGACAGTCTCTTAGGCGGACCTGGTAGTTGAATCCTGAGGCTGTTAGCATCATTGCCTTCCTATCAGTGATGATCACGATGTCCAGCTGAGGGCAGACACTAGCAGCAAGGCTGAGCTGCTTCTTCTCATGTCATCTGCAAAACAGCAGACTGATGTTGGATCAAGCCCCAAGCACCCTTCAGAGCAGACCTTCAGCAGGTCAACACTATGGCCTCCGCATTAACCCACTATCCTTTCAGGAGATCCTCCCATCTAGATGCCAAGTTACAGTGGTGCCAAGTACCTTTGCTTTCTATGTTTCCCGCTTGGTTCTGAAATAGTAGCCGTTTAAGGCGAATCTTAATGTCAAAGACCTTGCAGGTTAATGCTGACCTCTTATACTGTGTACAGCAGTTCTCCAACCTGCTCTGGATAAGTAGTTGGAAGATGAGTGGACATCGAGGTCACTTAATGGATTTGTCGAGTCATGACTTTTTGTGTTGGACCATAAGTGAGTGATTTAGTGTGTGAGTTGCTGGTTTCTCCACTCACTCTGCTGATTGTTGTGAACCATGCAGAGCCAGTTGTTGGCCAGTGTTGGCTGAATGCCACCCGTTTTTCGTTTCCTGTCCAAAACTCCTCACTCATGCTCGCCTGGCTTTCGTCTTTGACTAAATCATCCTTTGACCACATTACTTTCTCATCAAAAGTCCATCTACTGTTTTTGTATGCTCTTTCATGCTGTCTTTCTTCTTGGATGATCTGTTTATTCCAGACTTTACTCCATCTTGGGCCTAAAATCAGATGGATTTTGCTGTGCTGCATACAGGAGCATTTGAGAAGAAGACCATTCTGATAGGAAACTCCAGTGTTCACTGAAGCCTTTCGCATGTATAAATGAACAACTTAGAATATCTAAACCATTATTTAACCTCCAAATCAGTTCTGCTTGTCTGGCTGATGGACAATTTTAATGTGCCCTAAGAGTCTGCCTGCGACCTGTTCTGTGAAATGGTTGCATTCTCTTGAAATTCTCACGTGTAAGTTGCCCTACTATTCTTTTAAGTTCGTCTTAGCATTTATTTAACATCTATTAAGGAAATGTATTAAAATTGTGTGCTTAACTGCTCTTAAATCAGAAACCGTTCCAGGAAAAGATTTTTATTTTAACAGTGTGATTTGTATTTCCCTGAATTCCAAAAAATTAATTGGGTTTCAAAATCTAAAATACAAAGTTTTTTTGCACATTAGAGGTTGTGTGCTGAAGACATTGTTTCTGGAATGAAAGAAAATGAAAAAGTATTTTTATCAAAAGTAATCCATGTTCTTTTTTCATAGTGGGTTGAATCAGTGGCCATGGGTGAGTTTGGCTGCAGCTACAGTTCATAAAAAATAATAAAATTAAAAATGGTATAGTGGACCTTTTCTCATTACTTGCTGCAATTTCTTGGATATCACACAGTTTAAATAAGAAATTGCTGCTCTGATTAAAGTCTGTGAAATCTGATTTTGACTGGCACAAAAAATGTAAGTATTGTCTGTCTTCTGTATATAAATGTCCTCAAGGTTTATTAATGTGCAAATAGGTCAAGATACCTTTCGTCCGTCACCCAAAGCTCAGAGCTGTTTAAGGGAAGAGATTTACAAATCAGCCTATGTGGATTTAAGCCTCGGCGCTCCACTGAGGAGCCTATAGGAGAATTTAATTCTCAGACAGTGCGTTTATGATAGTCCATTACCCTCTGTAGAGTGTTCGTGTTTACTGATCTGTACAGTTCTCAAATGGGTTTCTCAAGTACCTTTACCTGCTTGACGGAAGTGTATTCAAATGAAATTGGGTTTATAGATTGGCATTATAAAGATACCGGTATCATGCATAAAGTTATTTGACTCTCGGAAGCATATAAATAGGGAAATCTTTGGATGAAGATACCTGGGAAGTAATATGAATGCAAATAGGATTAAGCACAGGTCTGCGTCAGAGTGAGATATGAAGTTTCTGTTGCATGGTGTCGAGCGAGGATGCAGGTCTCCCTGCGAGATGCTAATCCCAACGCAAACCCTTTTGCAATGCACCTCCAGGCCTCTCTGCGGCTTTATCTTGATTAACCCTTTGAGTTTTATTGCACTGCTAATTCTGACAGTTTGTACCAAAGTGCCATTGAATGTTTTCTTCTCTGGTTCCCCGACATGTACAGTTTCCGTTCTAATTATCAGCAAACTGTCAGGCCAGGGAAATTTAGCATGCTGTAGCGTACGTTTGCTTCAGCAAGCCTAGTGCTTAACTCCATGTGGATTTTTCGCTCCTCTTTAGACTGTACATGTAAGGTTTCTCCCACTTGACAGGTCTTAAGTGTCAGCTTGCAAATTTGTTTAGTGACAATCCAATTTTCACAATCATCCTAGATTAAATTTTGTTATAGGCACCATCTTATGTTAATGTTATTTCATACCAGTTGTAATTTAAAGAGGCTACCTCTCACGTGATGGTGGGTTTTCAGTTTTGAAAGTATCTATAGGCTGTGTCCTGCTGACCATTAACTGTTCCTTTCCCATTCTGTTTTTATGTCTGCCAGTAAATTAAAGAGGAGAAAAAAAAAAGCCTCGCTGAGCTGTAAATTTCGGAGCTTTCGTTAAAGTCACCCTGCAGTCATTATTTTAGATCTCGACGGTCTTTTCTTTAGCCTCAGAGGCTGAGCGCTCACTGAACGAGGCAGTAAAGAAAGCTGACACTCATATATGAGTGGGGTCTATACAAGCCCAGCGGCACAAAGGGGTCAAATGCCGGCCTGTGCCATGATATAGTCTGCTGACAGAGCACTAACGAGATCGCTTTACTATCCGTTTCATTTACGCTTTGAAGTATTTCAGGATCCAGCTAGTTAAAAAGAAAGAAAGAAAAAACTAAATTAAAAATGTGCATTATCAGCCCTTAGAGGGCTTGGTTATGACAGCACTTTAATCTTGATTCTACTTTATTTATTTATTTACTTACCCATTTTGACGTTTTTATTTTAAGGTTTCTGCAGCTTGCAAATATGCTTCGTAAACACCCTGTTTTTCCGCAGGTCCTCCATTTGAACGGCTTCTATACAGAGCATGATGCAGCTGTGATATCCATTATAGTGGGAGGCTGTGAATTTAAGGAGGTCCAGCCATGAATACGACACTCCACTATTGCTTGGTCTTCCATTTGGGATTGATGACTTAACAAACGTTACCTTTAATTCAAGGCTTCCTTGGTAAACGTTTTTCTAAAGATGACAGACGAATACTGTGTGAGAGTATCCTGAGTTAATTAACACAGTGTGGAAGATAATCAAAGCAAAGCTGACTTAAGTGTGTTAAATGTCAAACTGGCTGATCTCGGATGAAGGCCACAGCTTTGTTCTGCTGGACTGCTGGGCTCTAAGTTTGTAACCTGAGGCCTTAACATGCACACGTACTGGCAGAATCTACCTTGGACTGGCACGGCCTAGTGTGGATGGGGGAGTACCTAAAGGGTGGATATGGGGTAGTAGTGCCTCTGCATGTTGTAAAGCTCCCGCATTTCCAAAGCTGTAATGCTGAATTTGTGGCTTGTAACCGGACACTCCTAAACATTTAATGTGGAACCTACTATGATTTGCTTTTGTAATAGAAAATGATCTTGGGGGGGGCTTCCGGCCGAAGCGTCCTTGGTATGGGTGTCCGCATCCCCAGATCGCGAGAAATGTGTCATTAATGTCCCTTTACTTAAATGTTTTACTTGCTTTTCTCCCTGTCTCTTGTCATGGTCACATGCTTATGATCGTTTGTGTTATTAATGTTCACTTTTAAAGGTCGCTTTTAATTAGCAACAAACCCAAGCATATATTTGACCTTACTTTGTCCTTCTGTGGTTTAAAATCTGTTTATACAAGATGTTCATTTGAATTATGATTTTGGAATGCGAATAACCTCTGCGTATCTCAGCCACTTAGTGTAATTGTGTAATTGTTAGTGTGGTTTTTAAAGATGGCCGCTGAATGTGGAGAAATCTGTGACGCCACCAATTAAGCCTTTTAGCCGAGAAGACTAAACTGAATTGTCCATGAAGATGAGATCCTCTGTGTCTGTCTGTGACAGTGTGTGAATATCTGAGGCTGCCTCTTAGATGAGAAGCAGAGCCCCCCCCCCCCCCCCTCCATGGTTTAACTTGCAAATGCACCACTGGCCTTCAGTGTGTGTTTGGCCTTTTCCCCCCCAGGAGGGTAATTCAGTAATACATGACAGGGCGTCTGTGTTTACAGTCCCTGGTTTTAAAACATTTGTGCTTCCTCTTGGCTTTTTCCAGTCAAACCCATGATTAGTGACTACTAAAGATATAAAAAGGCACTGGGGAAGGTCCCGCTGCTCAGGGCGTTTGGCTCTGTTATCTTTGGGAGCGTTTGAGTGTCCCGCTGATGTGCCGGACCACTTATTATGTCATGGAGTCTATCAGAATTCCTGCGGGATGTGCCGGCTTGCGTCAAAATGGCTCTCAATCCATCAATAAATCATGCCTGCCCCCATTAGCTTTACATTTGTAAGTAATGAGGTCTCACTTTCCACTTGAAATGGGAGTTAGCAGGAAGTCAGGCTTTAAAGTAAACCTGTCTTAGAAACAGCAGAAATTAATGGGCTATTGCTTTTGCTGTGTTAACAGTTATATTGTTTCCAGTAAAATGTTTGATGTGAATATTTAAGCGTGTTTGTAATGAGATAGAATGCTGATAAGTGGAATACTGCCTAAATCTAAACTTATTCTGTTGTCAGATAAGGATATTTTAAAAACCCCCCCCCCCCCCCCCAGCACACACAAAACATCCCTCCCATTGAACCTCCGGCTTAGTCAGTCGGGATGATTGATCGGTGAGATTAGCGGACGTTAACAGACTTAATACTTCATCATGGTCACTAAGGACTGCATTCCTGCTGGGCTGCTGTCATACGTCAGTCTGCTTTCCTATGCATCCCTGTAGCTGCTGTCTTACGTCAGTCTGCTTCTCCTCACATCGCTGTAGCTGCTGTCTTACGTCAGTCTGCTTCTCGGCACATCCCTGTAGCTGCTGTCTTACGTCAGTCTGCTTGTCCGCACATCCCTGTAGCTGCTGTCTTACGTCAGTCTGCTTCTCTTGAGTCAACCTGAAACTGAAGACTTGTACAGTGATCACTTGGTGATTTTGCCCAGCATTTCAAGACTCTGGGTTGACATCAAGAAAATAACTGAATTCAAATTAGTTCTATTGGGTAATGTAATTAATATTTTTCTTTTGATTCTGGTGTTTTGTATGATTTCTCAGTATTCATAAACATTTGCTGAACTGCTTAATTAAAAAGTTAATTTAGAAACCACTTGTATAGAATTAAGTCTTTGCTCCTAAGCCTGGAAAGGAGCCTACATGCAAACACAGAGACGAAAGACAGCATAGAATAGCGATGACTCAGCTGTACCTGGAGCTAATATGGATGGGAATCTGTTACAGCACTTAAAAATGTGACAATGTCTGGGTCTCGACCACCTGATTTTGCAAGGTTATAAACCTTACTAACCACCTTCATTTTTTAGTGTCATCTTTCCATGTTTATAAGTTTTTTATTAGCCGCATGTTTGGGGGATCGCAGGAATGGTCCAACACATCCTATCAGTATGTCCTACTTTAAATTCTCAGGATTGACAATGAGCCTCTACTTGACCGTGTTTCTTTTCTATTGAAAGGTAAAAACACAAATAATGAGGTGGCATAAATACAATGCATGAAGAAGAGTCGACCGGCCTCCCTTTTCACCTACAAGTGGACGTGATGATGTTGTTCCTCTTTTGCTCATCCGGGCAGCGAAGGATTTTGGCTAAGAGAAGCGTTCTGGTGACAGCCTGCAGTATGGATCTGAGAAGCAGGTTTAGTGGATTCTCAGTCTACCGTGTATCTCTCTGTGTCTCTTTAAGAATCCCGTTAAACAGAAATGGTGGCGGAGCTTCTAAAAAACAAGAAAATATAATAAATGTGTGTGCTCTGATTTGGCAGGCTGTTACTAAAAGGGTAGTTAGGGGGGCTTTAATGCCGACCTGGAATTTTTTGGCATTGTTTAGTCATTTTCCCTGTAAGCAGCTCGAGTGTGTCAATTTTCTGGAAGGTTTCTCTCACTGTTCACCTGGGAGGGTTCTTCAGATGGTAGGTATTTGGAGATATATCTATGAAACGTGACTAGTGCTCATTAAGACAACAATACCTTGGCTTCTCCTTTTCCCCTTTGTTAAATACCAGGTTTCCGTGCGTAACACACTTCCTTTTGAAATAATAGATCAAAGCCTGCAAAGTGGATCATTCTATATGCCACTCCCCATTACTGAACAGCATGGAGACAGTTAATGAGAACCAAGGCCGAAGCCATATTTCCATGACTTTGTTTCACGAGAGTCACTAGCACAAAAAGGCTGCTCTTCAGGGTATGAAGCTGGTCTCTTCCTTTGTTCACCTCTAAGCACATTTTTGTCTTCATCACTATGTGCCATACATCCGCTGCTCCCACAGCTTGAGGTGGTTGAGGGCAAGCTGGCACCTGGAAAACACGCATGTAGCTCTGTGTGCGTCTGCGCAGCCGTATGCGTGCCCACGCACTGTAAAGGTCTAGCAGTGCTGATAAAACGGTAGCTGTGACATTTGCAATTTTTCATGCACCAGTCCACTCCATTTTCTTCCCTTACATGGTAGAGTAAGCCTTTAGGATTGACAATAATTACAGCCTGCATAAAATGAAGAGGCTAATATGAACACAGCTTTGCCATAATTGCCTTTTCATTATTTGCTAACACTGAGCTATTCAGTCATAAGAAGAAGATTGCGTAGTAATTGGCTGACAATGGAAGCGAAGGCTCAATTCGGTCTGTGGCTGTGGTAATTTTTTCTATTTTTTTTCCTAGTAGGTTTTTTTGGAGTCTTATTAAAAATCTAAAGCATTAAACTGTAATTTAAAACTACGATTTCCAGCATGAATGAAAATCTCAGTATTAACACAAGCTTTCATTTAGAGTGGAACATCCTATTAGCTGTACTAGCAGGAGTTGGTAGGTTTCCATGTGTGCTGCTTGCAGACCAAATAGGATTTATACAGCTTTGGTTCTTCTTCTCATTCACTCATTTCGCCACCAAATTGTGCCATTCATATCTAAGGCGAGAATCCATAATGGTAGAGAGCGGGGCTGGAGAAGTTCTAAAGTACTGCCCCGGCTCATTTCATGGTGACATAGCCGACTGTGGATGGCGGGATTTTTTTTTTCCTTGTAATGGAAGTGAACAGGTGTTAAGACATGGTCCTAATCGTTATTTAGCATCATCGGCATCTTATGGAAAAAGCTATGTTGCTCGTCTTGTCAGGTCACAGGCCAGAGGAGCTGAGTTCACATCCCCAGCTTTGCTGGCTGTTTCCATGAGATTTGACTCTCATTATATTTGATGGCGCTGTAGCCATGCTGTGAATTGGCATCTATATGGAAGTGGGTTTTGTGTATCATGTGCTTTTGTCATGAAGGAGGTCCTGGTCAAGACCCCAAGAGCTCAGGGCACCTGCTTGAAGCGAAGGTCTACGTTCCAGTCCTGCTTCCACGTCACCTCCTTGAAGCGAAGGTCTACGTCCCAGTCCTGCTTTCACGTCACCTCCTTGAAGCGAAGGTCTACGTC
>JAACJT020000016.1:1161286-1179139 GCA_009936485.2 Gymnarchus niloticus | reverse complement strand
TTGAAGCGAAGGTCTACGTCCCAGTCCTGCTTTCACGTCACCTCCTTGAAGCGAAGGTCTACGTCCCAGTCCTGCTTTCACGTCACCTCCTTGAAGTGAAGGTCTACGTCCCAGTCCTGCTTTCCTACCAAGTCTCCCGAATGCTCATACCCATGCTTGTGTTCTCCAGTAATAAGCCTGCTGCTTTGTAAACATCCCCAGCAGCCTGGCTTCATTTTTGCTTGATTACTTTTACACTAATTATTAGATCCATATTACAGTCAGCTAGAGGCCCCGTGTTTGAGCTGTGATTTGGTGTCGTAATTATCTAACACAATGGGGCTGCAATTCGTATTAGTAATTAACTGAACCAGACTGATTGGTTTGACTTCTTGTATTCATCCCTTTTAATGTTTAAACATTTATTTTGTGCTTGAAGGATTTGTTTATGTATATCTTCTGTGTGATGAGTGCTTTTCAGTAATTAGTTCCTTGGGGACAATGGTTCCTAACAGTTAAAGGATAATTACAGCTCTATGAAATGTTTAACTGTCCTTGCTGTCTCGTTGAGGTCTAATTGCACGCAACAAGTCAGGCAGCCTCTTATTTTGTTCCATCATGGCGATGGACGTAACCTTCATTGAAATGGATAGCATTTTTGTGAAGCTGTAAATACTCTCTCATATGGTAATTCTGCAGGACAGTAAAGCAAGTTGAGTTCTTATTGATGTTGGTGGCTTCTCCCATGTTGAGAAAATGTGGGCTGGAGTATATGTCTGTGATTGTTGTTTATCGCCATTTTCCATGCATTTATTCTAAAATATGCAATGACAGTGTTTGCTAAGCGTAACGCCAGAGTGTTCACCAAAATGCGATTATCTTTGTTGTCCTCGGTCAAGTGTGTGGCTATTTATGGATGTGACTGTCATTTCTGATGCTTTTAAATTCTGTCTTTGGTTTACACATTTGTTTTTGTTTTAATTTGTCAGAGCTTTGTTCTTACCCTCATTACTAATGCATTATGCTTCTTTGACGTGCCAAAGACTGAAATTTAGCATATGCTTAAACAGGAATTTGAATGCACGCCAATTGACTCTATTTTTAAACTCCGTATTACTGGAGGATGGTGACTAATTGCACTCCAGCTGAGGATGGATTGTTTCTTACAGCTTACTGGTGTCTGCTGCAGGAGAAGGCAGGTGGTGGAGGACAGCCAAGAGACAGCAAGGGAAACAAAGGAACATTGAGGACAGCATCAGTGGACACTGAAAAGTGTTGAGGTCACCATTTTAAAAGGTGGCTTTTCCTTTATTCTCCACATCTCTCTGTCTAATGTAAAATGACAGTGCCATTGCCATGTTAGTCCATAGTGAAGCTTATAGTGTGTTTTTACGCACACTCTACTGTAAAAATGCTGTATATTTCGTTGCATGTATATTTTTTTCAAAATTGTGTTTAATCTATAAAACGACAGTACAGCCTTGTACCAATGTATGTGTATGCATATGATCTGTGTTTTTTTAGCTTTGTATATGGATAAAATTTGTATCTAAATGGCTATGAATGAATGAATATCGCCATAGCTTTTTAGGGATAACTTTTTCCACTCCACTGTCACTCACCCACTTATCTAGTACAGAGTCACCTGGAGCCTGTCCTAAGAACAGGTTCATGTTACACGGGCTGCCAGTCTGTCTAAGGACACTCACTCACTCGCTCACTCACTCACACACTCACTAGGGTCAATTTATAGTCACCATTCAGCCTAACTGCATGTATTTGAGCTCTGGGAAGAATCTGGCATGATATCGAGAGAACATGCAAACTCTATACATGAAGGCCCATTGAGCAGGGGTGCTTTACAGTTTCTAATATTAAAATCACTTTAATAGCTAGGTACCTTTTGAAGTTTTGCTTTCCTATTCAGCTTGTTTTTCAGGACAGTTTGCTTAATGTTTTAAACACGTAGCCCATGAATTCATTTTTTTGGGGTGCATGTCCATATTTTTCTGAGAACCACCAAAATTGTTTTCAAATGCCAGCAGTGATGGACGTTTTGTCTCCACCTCTTGTATCTTTGAAGGCAGAATGCAGCAAAATGCTTTGTATTGCTGAACCGGGTTATGAACAGATGAAAGGAGCTGTTCTTGCAAACTCGCGGCATGGCCTGTCCTGCTGAGAGGGGTGGGGGCAGTGCTGATACTCCTGGGACAGACGTTTGACATCTACCACGGCCACCTGGCTCACAGCAGATGAAGCCCGGCTTTTGCCTCATGCCATTTCGGTTCGAATCACCTTTTTAATTTCCATCTTCTAGCAGCTGTCCTATTTACACAGACCACCTTAACACTCAACCAGCCTTTAAAATAAACCTGGTACAATAAGGTAATTCTTTTGAATGTAATTCTCAGTTTAAGTTTTGGTTCTGCATAGTGTGACCATATTCATATGAAGTATGATTCGTGTTCTAAAGTGGACTTAATTATCAGAAGATTAAATATTGTTACTGCCATTAATAATAACTGAGTGGTGAGCCATGAGGATGCATTGGGTGGGCAGTACTCAGCACTTAAGACACGTGAGAGCCTTGGTCAACATTCAGACAAAGGCTACCACACTAAGCCGATGTTAGCAGGTGAACCGAAGACAGCCCATTTGACTTTGGCTGACGGATGCCGACTCAGGCCTCTCAGCAATTAAACACATCGGCCAAAGACCCACCCCCAAAATTAAGCTTTGACACATTAACAAGGATGCCATCTGCTTACAATAATGCATCAGCCTTTCTTGAAGACCTTCTCCCAGCAGCAACTGCCTGCTCTTATCATTGGTCACAGCCCCAGAGGTGACAGTCCTTGTACTGTCTCCGTGTCCTGCTGACTCCCGGGGATTTTGGGTGATGAGGGGGTGGAACCATGTGTGATATCGCCAAGCTATTGGGCGGTGTCTCCTGGTCTTGCCAAGAAGAAGACCGAATTGAGAAGCATCAAACGTTTGTTTTTGAAAACCACCTAAAAATTACCCAAGATTAGCACATTGACCATTTTATCATCAGATAAAAATATTTCAAATTGCAGTCTGTATGTGTGTAAGGAAAGGTCTGACTGTGTGTCTGAAAGAACATTTCTGACTGTGTGTGTGTGTGTTGTATTGCAAGTCAGTAAGGAATAGGGTTGGGAAAGAAGAACCTGCCTATCCCTATAGTATGTGTTCAAGTTGTACAGTTATAACTGGAGGTAGGTTCTAGTTTCACTGAGGGGTTGGTTATTGGGTCTTTTAAGAGAGAAAATGGCCCTTTACCTGAGGGGTCAGGTGGAAAATGGCCTCTTAAATGAGTGTCAAGATTGTATCGTTGTCTCTTAGATCCCATGTGCTGCTTGTCAAATAATTTCACTGACCTGTGCCACTCAGTTGACTCTACACCATGAGCCATGTAAGTGAACAAGCTATTTTCTTTACACGGTTTCCCTTAGAATGGCTTTTCTGTGACAATCATCTGATAGAGCAGCTGAAGGAAGTTTGATTACATAAGAAAGATGCTGTCTCTGTGCTGACAGCTTCGAAATAACGTCTCGCCTCAGCATTCTGTTCTCGTCTTTTAGCCAATACCTTCCTTCCATTTTATTTTTCTTTTAACCATTCCTGAGAGCTTTTATTAATATGTAAATGTACACAAGCTTTTTAATTGGTGTAGGATTAACTTTAAAGAATTATTGCTTTTGGGAGATTAACATTTTCCATATAATGCCCAATCTGAAGATTTTATATTATTTCATAATGCTTGCTTAATAGGTTTTATACTTTAATTTTGAATCCAGCTTGTAATGCCCCAGTTACAATGAAATAGGCTTTTTGGCAAATGTAAAGTTGTGAGGTGTTTAATAGATTTTCTTTATTACACATAAGGATTAGAAAATTTGTTAATTATGTAAGGTATTAGAGATGCATTATTTAACTGTGTCTGAGAAGACGATAAACACTAAGTTATTCAGTGGTCAGTGACAGGGAGGCAGGTAAGAATAAGAAAAGCAACATATCTATTCATGGAGAAAATAAATGCAAGTACGGAAACACGGGGTGTCTTAGCTACAAATCGTGGCTGCAGCCTGTCGACTGGCAAGTGTCCAAAACAAACATGATCAGAGAAGGACTTCATTTCCCTGTGTTTTACCATAGTAAACAGTAAGGCTGTTAGGGCTCCTCCCAGCTGAAATGCTTCTTAATTGGAATGCCACAAGCCCAGGACACAGAGCATAGTGCCACTCTGTGGCATGGAGGAGCAGTACAGGATATTGGGGTTAAATATGCAATGTGTATCTTATATGGCACAGGAAGCAGTAATTCCAGGAAACTTTACCTCTGACAAGCAGACATGTTGAAATGCGTGGTCAGATGTTTCATTTTGTGGTTAATGGAAAGCCCCTCTTCCTCCCTACAGCAGAGCTGACTCTCTGAATGGCTGAACAAGGCCAGGCCAGCATTGGTTCTTTACTCCATGTCTGTCCTTCCGGGCCAGTATCAGTTCTTCACTCCGTGTCCCTTCTCCCGGGCCAGCATCGGTTCTTTACTCCATGTCTGTCCTCCCGGGCCAGTATTAGTTCTTCACTCCGTGTCCCTTCTCCCGGGCCAGCATCGGTTCTTCACTCCGTGTCCCTCCTTCCATGTCCCTCACTTTCTCCTTCTCTTTGAGCCTTTTCCACTCCAGGCATTTCTCATATCCTCATCATCTTCATTCACTCTTGGAACATTTAATTTTTCGATGGAATTATTCAAACTTGACTCTAGGGCTAATATTTGATTTTAGAGGCGTAATTAAAGTTAAGCACAGCTCTGATTGCTCTCCCACTTCGATCGGGTATCTCCATTAGGATCTGATGTGATATTAAATTATTTAGTGCTGGAGGTGCTCTCTGTGGAAATCCCTTAAATTAAAATCGGCTCTATTTTATATAGGTGTGTAGATTATAAAGTGTATGTTTTGTAATGTTAGCAGCCACTTTAATCATCAAATTACTTTTTCCCCATTAATAGTGCTAACATCTTTAATTAAAAAAAGGAACATAAGGCAACTTTAAATGATGATCAACGGCTCATGTTTTTAATAATGGAACATGTGCTGAATGTCATAGAAACAATGCACGGCTTCTCAGGAATAAGCAAGCAAACGCATTTTGTGTTGTGCAGGTAAACTCAGCACACCCTTCCACATGTAGGTTTACTAAAGGAATTCAGAGTTGGAATGAAGTTAAAACATGCATGGTGCTTGAAGATGTGAGACATTAAGGGGACCGGTAATCTGAATATGCAATTTACTCACCAGTCTTTCTAAATTATTTTAATGAGTGTAACGAAAATGATTCTGTCATGTCACATGGTTACTCTGCCGGCCACGGTGTTCAAACCGCCAACTTTTCACACAGACACAAAACCGCACGCTTACCCATTTTTAAGAAAAAAGTATATGAATATGAAAATTTCCCCATACCAAGTTTCTCTCGTTGGTGACACCTCCAGAAAAAAAGTGTAAAAATTCTTGAAATCCTACACAGTTCCCCTTGAAAGACAATGTGACGGAGAGCTCTTTACTGCTGCAACTGCTGGCTGCTCATCCAAGACACCTGGGATGCTACCTGTACAACTGAGATTAGACTTTCGGTGTGTTATCACCTGCCTGCCAAGCACTGTGCCTGTGTAAAATCACTAGGAAGAACAGGAAGGAGCCAGCAAGACTTTTAAATATGCGGTTTGTTCTCGTGATTTAACTAAACAGAGGTGACCTGCTTATTTCTTTCCTGCAAAGATTCTGAGTGCATCTTCGTAGCTTCTCATCATCTGAGCCGTGTTTGTAGCTGTGCCAAGTCTTCCCGCAGCCTTCCATAAATCCCCAGTGTGCGTAAGAATGCCTCACAGATCACTGCGTGGAGTTCTTTGACTCACCAGCCTCCTGAGAAAGGACTCCACATTCCAGTAAAGCCACTGTACAGAAAATTCACTCCGTGGCTTTTGGAATGAAAACATCAAAAATCGAATTCTGAGGACTTACATTTATTGAAAGAAAATGCACATATTTACATTTGTGATAATTTGAATGGTAGCATTTATCTTCCCAGATTAGTCACTGACAACTTCATGCAAATGCACTCAAATTGTTTGGGAATGGGCAGCAGTTTCTGTGTTCAGGTCCTTCAGCAGACTCCTGTCAGGATTGACTTATACAGAAGCAGATCTCTTCTTATGTGGTATTAACAAAATCTGTGCGTGGACGGGCTTGATTTTAGCACACGTGTGACAGTGTTCGTTTGGCTGCATGGACAGGAGTTTTGGCCTGCACGTGGCCACCTCAGTGATTGACTGCATCTGTCCTCACCTACGACAGGATGCCATGATTTAGTCTGTGCGGCTGGTGAAGTATGAACCGGCTGTAACTGGGCTGTTCAGGAAGCTTCGCTCCAGTTTTTCACCATTTGATTGGCCTGTCAGGTTTTCCTCATATTTGTCTGTACTTTGTTCCTTACAGTTTCCCTCCATTTATGACACACATTCCTGCTGAGGAGAAGAATCATCATAGTGTGGAGCTGCCATCACCACTTGACTTTGGGGAAGCTGTTGATTGGATGATGTGTTGTGTTGGGTATCTGCCAGACGTAACACAACTTCACCCTCGCTTTATGATGGCTTTCTTCATGCTTTCATGCCATACAGATACATTTTGTAATGCATATCGACAAAGGTGTCCAGTCCAAGGTCTACTCCAACAAGAGGCTGCTTGAACGAATGCTCCAGCACCTCTTGACCCCGACCAGGAGAAGTGGTGGGAGGATGTATGGACGGAGGGATATTTTCCCTGATTCAAGACAGGCTTAAGTCATGCTGATCTGAAGAAGAGCATGTGGAAACTGACGTAAGCTGTATGAACAAAACATTTGCTTTTGTAACAAAGTTAATGTTTAGATGGCTCGCAAAGAAAGAAGAAACTGTGTAATTTTGGCCATGTGTAACGCTTGCCATTTCATTCAGTTCTGAAAGCATTGTTGACAGGGGCATGCAAATAGACACACCCTGAGTATATTTGTGTGTGTGTTGTGTTACGGGCCGGCGTCCTGGTCTGCTATACCTCACGCCCTGTGGGTAGACTCTCAGCATCCAGAGAACAAAGATCATAGCTTCCAAGTAGGAATGAATGTAAAATGATACCCAATGATGTATAAACACTTCTCACAACTCAACATATTTTCATAGTGGTTTCTTGTGTCTAAGCTGTCGACTATGAAGCTAGTGAAAATTCGCCTAAGAATTGGAGATATTAAAAACTGTGCACTCTGTCAACTCCTAAGTGTGTGTAAGTGTAATAAATGAAGCTTGAACAGTAATGAAGGTTTCTGCGTCTCAGTAAACCCTAACCCTGTTTCTGATCTTACATCATTCACTTTAGAATGGGATCATGTTCTGTAAAAGATTACGTGAGCATATGTTGCTTGAATCTGTGCCAGTTTGTGAAATAAGGCTCTTTCATGATAATTCTCTATTAGTGTTAGAGTGTATTGAAATGTTGAGTACCTCATCGCCAACAGTTAATAAAATGAACTCAGGGAAGTGTTCTTTGATTTTGGTACTGCGTCTATAGCTGTCTCCCAAAGAGACTCACATCACTTCCTCTTACTTCTAAGTCAGTTTCTAGCTCTGGAGATGGCAGTTTGTGGGGTGTGTGTGTGTGTGTGGGAGGCAAACAGATAAGATGGTTCCTGATGGTACTAAAGGTTCTGCTTCAACATGCAGTTGTAATGCTTTTGGTAAAGGCAGTATTTAGTTGTTCAGTGTCTACATGTATTTGTTCCTTTTTAAAAGAATGAATTTATACTGACTTTCCATTTTAAAGGGTCCTGTAAATGAATGTCATTTGGACATGTGTCTGCCCTGTCAGAACCCTTGGCTGTCTTCTCGCTCTCCGTTTATGGTCCCACTTGATACTGGCCAGCTGCTCTCCTTCAGACAGAGACAGCATAGAACTCACAGTGTTTCCTCTGTCCATATATCATTTCTGTCCTTCTGAAATGACCTTGTCATTTCAGGAGCTCAATATATCGTTCCCAAGCCCTGGGCTGAGGTGCCGTTTACCCTAAAGCTTCTAAATGCTTATTTCACTCATTATTGGCTGCTGGATCCAGCCATGATCATAAACGGCCCTCCGCTTCCACTGTGCTGCAGAGGTCAAAAGACAGGCCTACTTTATGAGCTCAGTGTGCTATGTATCACCACAGGCTGGGGGGGGCAGGTGCCTCGCCATTCATTACCCTTGTCAAGCAGGCAGAGATTTTTTATTCTGTGAAAGGCCCATCAGCGCCGGATCGTTCAAGTGCAAACAACAGTTGATATGTGAATTCAGATTATGTGAAGTGACTGGACTTTAGAGGGCTGTGCTGAAATCACACCTGTCAGGATGAAATGGAAACAGCACCTCAGCCAGAGCAGATTTATTGCACATCAAGGCATTGTCCCTTTTTATAATGCCATCAATAAAGAGCTGAAATATGAGGAATCATCTTTTTCACAATTTACTTTGATGTTTTAGACTGAGAAACACCCATTCTTATCCAAACTTATAATAGCATACAGCTGTTGCCTCTATCACAATATTTTAAAAATGTTAATGCAATTTAATCTATTTTCTTAAAAAAAAACTATGATATTCCTTGTTATCTGAAATAAGCTAATTGGAAGTTAAAAATTGAATCAGCGGTATTTGAGAGGGCAGACACCTTTGTAATGTTATCTGTGATTCATTCTGGGAGTGGAGGGTAAATTTAAAAGCAGTTTCATATGATAAGGAAAACACGGCTGTGAAATCTTATTGGCTCTGCCTCAATTTATTTGGCAGCCAATTATTCTCCTTGCTGTAGCTGAGGAGATGGTCTAGTGTCTCACTGAAAGACTCCCAGAGCGAAAGAAGTGCTTGCCCCCCCCCCCCCCCCCATCTGGCTGACAGCTCTGAAAGCAGGCTTTAACGTGAATATCAGCTGTTTATTGCCTTGACTCTGGTGACCTCATCTACTAGGATGAAGTCATTCAGTGAGCTGAGGAAGACAAACCTTCGTTCCACAGAATTAATCAGGTTCTTCAAGCAGTGTGCTTGACTTATCTTCAGGCACTGAGAAAGATAGTCACTTAAAAGCTGATGGTGGAGTTCTGAGCTGAGCACCAGGTCCCCAGTGCTGGAAAGCTACAGTTTGACATCATTTGTACTCCACTGGTGCTTTACATGAAAAAACAAGGTTAGAGGGTTTTACCGTTTTTTTTTTTTTGACCGTTTACTGTACTTTGGTTTGTCTGTTTGAGTTGTATGACATTTTTTTTTCCCATGAAGAATACACATTTGTCTGTGATCTTTGCCCGACATCTTGGCTTAACATTTTTCCTCCGTAGCCCAGTCCATAAAATGATGGAGCATGCAGAGTTTTACCCCAGGCAGATGAAATCCTGTAAACATTACCAATTAGGTAGGCAATTCAAATTAGAAAGGACAAAGCTGAATTGTAGTGCCTTTTGAAACCCTACACCCTGTCTACTTGTGAGAGTGTGAAAGGTTTCATTGCATGTGAAACCTGGGGGGGGGGGCTGCAGGGGGGATGAATTGGTCCTGTTGTATTTTGAAAGTACTGTGTGTAGACGTAGAGCAGCGAAAGTGCTACTTAATGTCAGAGACACAGAGCTATTACCAGGGAAAGAGCTGCTTTGTTGTGCTAAAAGATGGAGCTTCATTCAAGACAAGACAGAACCCCTTTATCCTTTTCAATGAAAAAGCTTAATTTTATTATTTTATTGCTGCCTGTCTCACCACTGAAGGAGTGTCATGGTGATGTGTACATGAAGAGCAAGGGTAGACTGAATGTTTCCAGATTCCTGAGGATGGCGAAGGCTGTCTCTTCTCTTTAGAGATGGTTTTTACAAGATGGCTGAATGACCTTGAAAAGTCACACGGGGACACAAAACATAACTGAGCAATATTTATGTGACTCTTGAAAGGGATTACTTTAAAATCTGGACAAATCGTAGTTAAATCAGTGTGAGAGGTTGTTCTCTGGATAGCATTTATTTACTTTTCCATGTGCTATTCTAACTTTGTTCCAGAGAGCAGTTATTGTTCCTTCCTTCAGCTGGTCATTCCTTCTATTGTTTACTCTGACCTAGTACGTCATTGTGAGAGGAAAATATGCTGCATAGCTAGTCAGCACAGCACAACCCTGGAAAATCACTCCATGGTAACAAGCTTCTCATTTTAGAACGTTAATTGAGTTATGAATGCTATTGCCTTTGGAAACTGTAGGTGTAATGTATTATCTGGTTCTAACCTGTTTGAGTGTACATTGCACCAGATACTGCAGCAACATCTCTGATCTTGATATTGCCCTCTGTCAACATTTGCCGTATGCAAGAAAAGTTTTGGGCAAATATGATTACATTGTACCTGACATCTTTTGATGTGCCTGTCGTGAAAGGAGCACTTACAGCAATTAGGGTATCCTTGAGCGAGCATTTGTGAAACATTGGCTGGTTTCTGGCATTTGCCTTCCGTTCCTGCCTGCTAACTAGCAGGGTTTGATCTCTGATAATTATCTACCCAGCAGACTTTCCGTCTTGACAGCCAGCTCCCAGGAGGAGTCTGGGTGTTGGGGCTATTCACTGATTGCATCAAAGTGGCAGAAATTACAGCATCAAAAATAATAACCCGTACTCCATGAATTACTCTGTTTTCAATATTTCTTCCAAAATGCTTTCCATGTCTCACTCGGTGCAAATGTGTGAGTACGCTTTACGTAAATAAAAAGCAGAGAAACTCATCCATAATTAAACTGCAGATCGCTGTTTGAACATTCAGAAAATAAACTGCTTTCCAGTTTTCTCCAGAAGCTCCTCTCTTTGTATCCTGTGTTTCAAAGCAGCATCCTCACTCATTTCTGGACCCTTTTCAAGGCTTTGAGAGAGTTTCTCTGTCAAATCCAAGATGTCTAGGTAGCTGTGGGATAGTTTGCCTAGATGAAAAGTTATGGTCAAACTCATCTCACAGCAGTTTGTTTGCAGCCTTGTGGTGACAACATTCTGGGGAGTTTCGCTCTGCTGCTAAATGGATGGCACTCAGTTATGATGAAGACCTTTCATTGTAATGCCTGTTTATTAACAGACAGATACATGAGGATCAAAAGTGAAAATTACTGGTACTGTATTACCATACGGAGCTAAGACAGTACATCGCTTAGCCTTCAATGGAATATTATTAGTGTGAAGTTTATTTCTCTTAATGTGTAGGTACTGTGACTATAACAATTTGTGATAAATGACGGGATGTTAAGTGTGCCAGAGTAATGAATTGCAGGATGGTATGGAAATGAGAGCTGCTTTACACAGTGCATACTGACAGAGCTACAGTGCTTTTGTAAGGCTAGTAGCTCGGCTTCATCCATCCATCCATCCATCCATCCCTGATGTAATATTCTCTGCATTAAGCTTCTGATCAGTCGTCACTGCAGCCACACCGTGGATTTAGTGCTGTGCTGTAGGACAAATGTTTCTGCTTGTGAGAGGAACATTGTTAGCATTTGAATGGAGCTGGCGGTGGATTAATGGCCTGCTTTGATGACATGTGATACAGGGAAATGACTTGGTATCGGTGTCAGTGTTTGTGACTTGGCGTCAATGGGAAACGAAGGTGTGTAAATATGTTTTCCAGATTATGGCTGCCTTCTGAGCTGCCAAAAGAGCGGAGCACAAAGGAATGAAACGATTGCCGGAATGCTGGTGAATAAAGGCACCGAACTAAATTGTGGCTTCTAGCTGGTCCTTCGTTGTCTTGTTAGCTTTCCCAGTCTGTGTCATTTTGCTCATTATTTTTAACAAAAATTATTACAGGCAGGGAACCTGATTTAAAAGGTTCTGTATGCTATTTAGAGTTTAATTTTGTCAAGCTTGTTCATTTGCTGTCAGTGTGTTTGGAACCTATTAGACATACAGCTAAAATGTAGGCATCCTCACTCCTCATTTTTTTTGTTGCCAATATCAAACGTAATTTTTGTTGTAATCGGTTAGGAAAAATACTGCCAATGGAGAACGTGAAGAGAGGATGTCCTGGTGACACAAGGACCTTTGAAATTTGAGCAGTAAATGTATGATGACAGGAAGTGGAAAGTGATAGTCTTCAGTTACAGTTTAATGGTGTGGGACCCTCATTCCGCAGGATAGTTCTCTAATCGTTTGGGGCTGTTAATCAGTCTATAATGAAAACGGTTGTGGACAGAGAGCAAGCATGACCTACATTTAGTTAACCAAGTAACGTGCCTTTGGAAATTTGCTCTCATAATTGGTTTTCTGTAAAGTAAAAATTTATGCTGTTCATTTGATTCAATCCAATTCCTTGTGTGCACATTAATTTGAATGCCCATAAAAAGACATTTAGTCCAATTAATGATGAGCCTGTGATCACCCCTCCCTAGTAAAATGTTTACCTGCATAAAGACGATACATTGTGTGATACATTTAGAGTGGACGTCCCGACTATTTGGTATTCCGTGCATTGCTGAGAGGTATAGTCCGACAGGTTCATTCGTGAAATCATCAACGATGATGTTAATGACGAGCTGCTAGATTTAGAAGCGTCATTAATCTCAGAGAAGCCGTCAGCTTGTGGCCGCATTGCGGTTTCTGAGATTAAGACCACATTTATCTTTAATTGGGAGTCCATCTGTTGAAAAAGAAGCCTTCGTGCTTTACATGGGACGAAGTGATGGAGGTGTGAGGTGGCTAACTTTTGGCTGTTCAGTTATATTAGGAAAGCGAATCAGACTGGTATTATAATCCTGCTACCGGTCTGATTGTCCAGATTCAGGGCAAATGAATGCACATCAAAGCACCAAATTCACTGTGTTCACTTTGTAAGTCTGGCAGTGTGTTTTCTTGTAAAAATGTTATTGAAAGGAAAGAGCAGCTCATGCACCTTTTCCTTTTCCCTCTGATATTGGTGCAGGGCTATTTTCGTCTCTTCCTGGATGAAGCGTACGGGACCTTTCCATTTCAAACAGGGAGCCTGTGTCCGTCACAGTGTCCCGGGTTTGTTTCTGATAGGCAGACCCACTGCTGTGGGCCAACATTCAAGTGTGCAGGAAGCCCACCCCCCACAGGGCTCCGCTGCCATTCCAGAACCAGCTCGGTCGTCCTGAGTCTGAAGTTGAAGCAGAGGTTGGGGGAACAGAGGCCCTCTTCTATGAGCCAATGCGGCACATGCCTCAGGAATCTCGTTTCCATTGCTCATGGTGGAGCACGGTGCCTCTGCCTCCTTCTAAAGCGTAGCTTTGGCCAGTTGCGAAGCTTGAAAGTCACAGCGAGGAATAGGAGCTCTGAAGGGGAATCCAAACATGTTCTCTCATGAAGGCCCTGAGATAAAACTATCAATGTAGCATTCTGATCTTCGCCAGTGGGCTTTGCAAACAGCTAAGAGGACTTCAGGGTTGTGTTGTTTACAGATTAGCTACAGCTGACTGTCATGATTTTCAGGGGTACACCCTAGTTTATTTCCCCTGAAGTGTCACCACACTGTGCCTCATCAGCAATTGAAATACTCTTTTTGGAACAAGGTGGAGTCTTATGGCCATTTACAGAAGGCAGGGCTTCCCTGGCATTCGGTTTGTTTTCACTAAAATGTTCAAATTAATTGCAGTCGCTCGTGTTCGTGTTGTTCCCGCTCCAAATGCAGACTTATGTTCTGTTTCCTGATACCTGTGGGAGTGATGAAGGAGATGAGCTTTGAGTCGTGCAGAGAGGCAGCCGAATGTTGACATGCAGCATCAGTGACTGGTTTTGCCAGGCGGTGTCACGGCAAATCAAGGTGTGAGTTTGATGACTCACTGAAGACTCTGGGATGTCTTCTCCATGCTGGAGACACCCCGCTATCCTTCAGGCTGCTGAAGGCTCGGTCTGCAGGACATTTTGCTGGGGCGGGAGGGTTATAAGAAGCCGGCAACACCAGCGTCACAAGCAGAGACGCTCCGAGAGAGCAAAGCCGGGTTCGTGCTGCGCAGCCGAGGACCGAGCTGACCTTGCAGGGCTGTGCTTGTATCATTGCTGCAGTGCTGCACGTTTCCACGCACATGCCATTGGCAAAACCGCCACCTCTACTGTGTCCAGAATTTGCTATTTGAGCTTTCCACAGTGTTGCTTCTGTATGCTGTCTTCTCCTCCTAGTTGCTGCTTTTGATGTAGATGGTTTTCCACGCAGTCTCGGGCCCGTAGCGTGCTTATTTATTCTAAATTAAGGAGTCATTGAGTAACTGAAGCAGGGTGTCATTTCTTTGCCATGGAGCTTTGGAGCGAACGATCCCAGGAGGCATGTGGAAATGTCTGTGTTCCGTGTTTTGCACTGTCAATGAGCAGCAATGTGTAAAAATGACCTTCTGAGAGAGAATGGCAGTGCTGGAGAGGTGATGACTTTCACAGACCCGCTTGGCGATCAGCAGTTATTATGACACTCCGAGTCCAGCTAAAAGGTGTGATGGGCTCCAGCCACAGATCTTTTTAAAAATAACTCCACGGCAGTCTACGTGGGGTGGCATGGCAAAGAGAAAGTCGATGTAACGCTTGATTGTGTAAATGACAGAATTAGAGATGTTCAGAGAAAATGTGTTACAAAGGCTTACTAAGAGAATTTATATTGATTAATCAGGCTTAGCTCAAATGTTTCCTCAAGCTACAAAAGTCTTTTTTTTTTTTTCACTTAGCATCATATTTCCTAATTTGACATTGAAAATACTACCAAATCTAACATTTTATAGGCCACCATTACCAGATGGTAAAACTCTGAATGTTTGTCATAACCCACAACAAATTAACCTGACATCTTGTCATAGCATTTGGCTGAAGGAACCATTTAAATGAACAATTTCCAGAGTAGCCACAGTCTGTGCCTAGAATATATTTCATAAATGAAAATAATGGCATCTGTTCCCCCTCGTATATCAGTGCATAACTTACATTTATGTGATTCACATTTAATATATATTTTTTAATATATCTATCAACCCCTTTTCTCTGTGACACATAATTCCTGATGAACATTCCATCTAGTTGAGTGCTTGACTTTAAATTTATGAAAAATAGCAACCAAAGATTTTTTTTTTTTCCACTCTGCTTTCCCAAACAAGGATAACGAGCCAGTGAGATGGAGCAAGGAGGGTGGAGTGGAGTGGGTGGGTGGACCTAATGTTGGAGGAAGAAGCAAGGAGGCCACAGGACTGGAAGAGGTCAGCCTGAAAGGGAAGTTGATTCCTAGTGCTGCCCCCTGGGTGATATCCAATGACCATTCCTGTCTTCCTCCTGGTGGCCATCGGCTCATTTGCTCGATTTGGGGTGACAGCGAGTTGTTTTGTCAGAACGTAGCTGGAGTCTGAGAGGCCTGCTTGTTGCTACCACAGTGGGGGACATCCTTTATCTTAGCAATAGGAGGGAGGAGGCCTGGAAGCTTCTCTCGCTGCCGTGCTGTGAGTCCGTTGTTTGTGGGGCCATGACTCGAACTGTGTGACAGGAATCTACTGCCTGCCTTCGACGTGGCCGTTTCCTGCTTTCTGCTCGAGAGGGCATTTGAGCTGGAATACAGGAGAACCTCTACATCTGTTCCCTCCAAGAAAGCATATCATTTCTTTGAGCACTGGCCATTTAAAATAGATGTCTATTTGAGGCAGAGGAAGAACTTGAGGTCTCAGTGGGAACTCACTGGGGACTCTCAGGGGGATTCACTGGGATCTCACTGGGGACGTACTGGTGATGCACTGGGCATGCACTTGAGTCTCAGTGGGGATTCACTGAGGACTCACTGGTAACACACTGGAGTCTTACTGGGGACTTCCTTGTAATGTGCAGAGGTTTCACTGGTGTCTCTCTGGGGTCTCACTGGGGACTCACTGGGACTCACTGGGGACTCACTGGGGTCTCACTGGGGTCTCTGTCACTCACATTGCTGATATATCCATCTTCACATTGTCTGGTCTGATGGTAATGCACTACATTGTTATAAAATATTATCAGTAGCTTGTAACAGCTCTGACAATGCCAAATAAATCCTAAAATGGAGTATTTCTGAGAGAGAATTACTCAGAGATTACCAGTACATCCGAAGGGTCAACAAAAATAAATGGAAGAGGAAGGATGTGGCTGTAATCAGAATGTTAATGTATTAACGGTACCACAGGTGAATGCTTTTTCATTTCTCTGAGATTACTGGGCTGAGGTGGCAAAGAAGGATGGTGCTGAAGAGACGCATGACAGATGGGATGACCACAGTTACTAATATTTCTTCAAATGTCATGTCACACACTTGTATACTGGGGTAAAGGGCCTTTTCATGGGTGAGACGTTGGTGTGAATTTGCCAAAATGACCGTAATGAAGGAGAAGACCTGGAAACTTACTGATGGTACATTCATGATGACATGAGCTATGATGTCATGTTTTATAAGTGTGGCATATATAAACTTTAAGTTACATTTAAAGTCTGTCTTTTCAATGATGTTGACATGCAGATGTCCAGAAAGGTAGTTGGAGCTCTCCCCTCCCCTCCCCTCCCCTCCCCTCTCCTCTCCTCTCCTCTCCTCTCCTCTTGACCGCTGTACTCTCTCTCGTTCATGTCATACAGGTGTGTGAAGATGGCCTCAGTGTAGATGAGGGCCTGACCGCTCTACTCTCTCATCGATCCTGATAGGACCATCATATTCTCCAGTCCAATTGGGGATTCAAGCACAGGCCAACTTTAATTGGGAAGCAGTGAAGGCAAGGCTTCAATTACACATCAGCTGTGTCTTCAGCCAAATGTATTTTTCTTCTCATTTCGGCAAAACATCCTCCAATCTTCCCAAGCTCCAATAACCTCCTTTCTGGTTTGGACCTTCTTATCCGTTTGGGTCCATTTCCACTTTGTTGCTGTGATTCACTACTTTCTGGCCTTTTGACGGCCGTACAAATTGCCAAATTACAGGATGGTGAGCTGTCAACTTCCAGGCCAGTGGGGCTGGGTGTGCAGGATGTGTTGCATGCTTTCATCCCCTTTGAACCCCAGCTGTGTGAAGCTGCCTCACTGTCACACATGACGTGTTTGTCTTTAGGTGGGAGTCGCACTGGGTGGCATCTTGGTAAGAAGACCTTGTAGAGTATGACACCAGTCTGACATCAGTGTGTTTACCTTTATGTTACTGTCATTTTTTTCTATTATTATAAAACTTATTAAATTATTATTTGGACTTAATTAGGTGTTTTAGAGTAGACAGGACATGGCATTGAAGCTGGCCAGGATTTTCTGGCCTTGAATCAAATGTTTCATGGCATAATTAAATCCGCTGGGTTCTCATGTCACTTACACACTCTTATTTATTACCCAGTCCTTTCACATTTTTATATGAGTCACCAAGCTGCAAAGCTGAGATTTGTTTTTACAAAATACCTCAAGCTGTCCCATTAAGCAGTTCATGTGTTTAACTGTTCACGTGCGAGTGATTGATTCTTAACAGATATGCTAGCGTGAGTTAGCAATAACAATTATCTAATAAAAACCTCTCAGACGTCCTGTTTGACTTGTTGTGAGCTGCTGCTGTATACTGGACTGTATGCTGTTAACCGTCTGTGTAACACCAAGTGTTTCCAGAAGCTTGGCACTGGCTCATGGTCACCCACCTTGCTCACATTTTGGTTAGTTCTCCTGCTGCTCTCGTTCGTGTGTCCCAGCGTGATGCCCCCCCCCCCCCCCCCCCCGGGCCTCCCCCCCACTTTTGGGGGGGGAGGGGTGGGCTGTTGGGGGGCGTGCACCAGGTAAGAGAAAACCCCACAAAAAACCCACCGTGTGCCTGTT
>JAACJT020000016.1:1115937-1161186 GCA_009936485.2 Gymnarchus niloticus | reverse complement strand
TTGGCGCTGGTCCCCCCCCTTTGTCCCATTTTTGTTTGTTCTCCTTCTGCCCCCTTTCTGGTGTCCCCGGGGGGTGCCCCCCCCCCCCCCCCCCGGTCCTTCCTCTTCTTTTTGGGAGGGGAGGGTGGCTCCTGCAGTGGAGCAGCAAAGGAGAAGGAGATCGCCATAAATAACACTCTGTGGTCACTGTTCGAGCAGCCGCCCCGCAGACGTCGGCAGAGGATGGTACCACGTGGTCCTGCAGACTGACACGATCCCGTGGCTTATTGTCGCAAGTCAGCGAGGCTCGTTCGTATCGAGGACTGTATCGCTGGCTTGATGGTCTGCCAGTTAACATCTCACCCTTATCATATCTGTACGTATACAGCTCTCTTTTAACCTTTATATGATGACACGTGTGATAGTCTGTCTCGTCGCTGTTCCTCTGTGATTCTTAGTATATTCATTGTGAAATGTTTACCCAGTGACATTGTAGGACTTTGGGTCTGTTTACCCACTAAGAGGTTCAAAGCAGACCTCCCCCCATCTGTGTGGCAGCATGATCACAGATCCATTAATTATTCCTCTCTGCGAGGCCTGACCCCCTCCCTCTTTAATTGCCAGTGTTTATCCTGAGTGTCAGCATGCCAGAGCACTGCCCCTTCTGTGTATTGTAGAGTTTTAATTAACCTGGAGATGACACCTCTCTCCATAGCAATCTCTCACCTGTAAGCACGTGGGAACTCTGACACCAGCCTGGCGTGCAGCTGATTAAAGCAGACCCTCATTTACAGGACCCTGCTGCCAACAAAATGCCACTAATGGCATTATCCTCATGCCGGGGGGGTGGGGGGAAGGGGCACTTTACTTAATCCCTGATACTAGGAGCTAATCTCCTGCTGATTTTATCTAGGAGAGCTCCCATTTGAAGGCGGGATCTGAAAGAGCTTCCGGCCCGAGGCTGTGTGTGGAGTTGCTGTCCGTTGTTTATCCTGAGTGGATTTCATGTGCAGCGTTACTCTTTGAAGGCTGGCTGGTCTGCTGGGGTGTCTTGCGGTTCCCCACGATCGCTACTTTTCAACTCGCGGTGACATTGCTGTCATTGTTACTTACCTTTCGGCCGCACTGTCACCCGATGACAGGACGCATCTGTATTGATGTGTTCCGAGCCGACACGTTTCTCGAAGGCTTCTGAAGTCTCTCTGCTTCACATCTTCCACTGCAGGACCTAAGGTATCTTCGAGGATCATAACTTATTCAGGCTGTTCAGTTCCTCAGTGCCGCTGCGTCCTTGGCAAAATGTGGAGTGTGCTGTTCCAAAATGATCCAACACGAGTTAAGTCTCCAGGAACATTTCTGAAGCTTAAGGAACACAATGTTGCACACGGAATATCCACAGTGACAGATTTCTGCTTCTATGCGTTTTTGTTGAGGGGGCTCTCGCAACCAGTCCGTGTGTAAGTGCAGGACAGCCAGGGTAAACTTCTGACTGGCTTACACTACGCGTTTGACATGTTACACTTATGAAAGGGTTAATTGACGGGGTTCTGTAGAGTTAAAGTGTTAGGTTAAGTAACATTTACTTACATTTGTAAGTGACACCTTCGGGAAAATATGGCAGAACTTTTATTAACTGATGTCATTAGTGATAAGGTTCGCACTGCTTTGTCCATTTAAAAGAAAAGGAGCACCTGGTAGGAACAGGTTAAAGACCCGAGGATCTTCATTTGAAGATTAATTGGGTGATTTTTGTGTCTTGAAAAGTCACAGGCCTTCCTTAAGGGGGCTTTGCAAACTTTTGCTGGGCCACACCCCCTACCCCGAATTTGGAATTTCCCCTGGGCTCAGTGTGGCTCATCATTCTTATTGCTGCCTATTACTTTAATTTCTTTGTTAGTAAATGAAAAAGGGACAACCCATGTGCGGCCCCGGCACCAGCTTCAGTGGTCAGACAGGTGCTCCAGAAACCACAGGCTTCATGTGAACCCAGAGCTGTTTGGTAACAGCTGTAGACATGATGGATATAGGAACACCTTACCGGGTAATGTCACAAAATGTTTCTGGACACGGAGATCTCAAGTATGGATGGTACGTACAAGAATCGGGCAGGTGGCCGTGATGCGGGCCTCTGAGCTCGAGCTGCACCTCCATCCTGTACATAGAGACCAGGCCGCTACTCAGCCCCACGGTAACTGTCTCGGGATGCCATATCCCTGGCACTGCTTGAGAGATCACAGTGCTAAGTGTTTTCATCTCTTGCTGCCTTGTTTAAAAACTGGAACAATATCACTGATGTAAAGGAAATGACAGTGAATGGTGATGTTTACCCTCGGCGAAGTTCGCACATATGCAGCCAGCTCCAACATAAACATCCACTTGTGCATGTAAATCTAGCAGCTATTAATAAGAGCTTTCATGTTTGCCTCTGGAGCCACTTGTGGCAGACTTTGGGGCCCGCTTGATGGGGCATACTGGAGGTCGTCTGCAGTGCGGTGCAGCTGGAGGTCGGGGCTTCCTGAGAGACATCCTGCTCGTCCAGGCTCCAGCAACAGGGGAAAATGGTGGCTCTTATTGTGAACGTTGTTCTTCTCGTAGGGCTAATAATGTACATCTAGGCAGCTGAGATGTTAGTGAGACAGTTATCTGTGAAATGATCGTACTGCGAATTGCTTGGAATCTTCTCCACCTCATCCGTGGCTGGACAGAGTAACAAGCCTCAGTCCGGTGGATGCTCAACATTAAAGGCATGTAGATGTGACTTCAATGAAGAGTCAATACTTCTCCCTCCATTTAGGATCCACTCCCACTGTGATCGCTTTCCTGGAGCCCCCTGTTTTAAGATTTGTTTAAACATGCACGATTTGGAAGGAGTTGACTAAATTCACCCAGACCAAGCAACACATATTGTGCTTTTGTTTCGTATATTGATGTTCAGAGTCCTCCCTCATTTCAAAACGTCCTCGACTGCCACTGCGCACAGGTTTGTGATGCAATGGCAGCCTGTGACTGACGAAAAAGAGGATCCTCCATTAAATTAGAACTCTGCCCCCCTAACCATCTCAACCTGAAGCTATACCTTCAAGACGATAAAATTCTCACTCATAAATTCCCAGTTTCCGAAGTGTGCCTTAATGACGTCCGGGAAAACGGATTCATTTCCTCTGTATATCACGCCTTTTTAAAACAGTGTTTATATATCATTAATGTACATTTTCAGAGGTGAAGGTTTGTTCATTTACGATGTAAGAGGTATCACTGAAAAGTGTTTTAGCTTTTTGTGTGACTTCCACCCCTTGTATTATGGTCTCTTACTGCTTCTCCATCTCCCAGGCAGTCTCTCTCTCGATCTCACTTCTTTCTTCATTCCTACAGTCTGTTGCCTCCAATCATTCTGCACCTGTCTCTGTGGACAAGCCTTTGTCAAGTCCCTGACTGACCTGTACTCCACACAGGCAAAATCACTGTATGACACTGTACCAGCAGCATACTTGAAAAGTTAATACACTCAACTGCTCAGAAACAGGAAACCGTCCCACCAGAAATGATGGTTTCTCTCGGTCCAGGCTGAGACTTAAGCTTGATGCTTTAGTTGACTCGGTCTGGTTCTTCAGCATTGCCTAATGTCACCTTGGTAAACACCCAAGCAGAAATGCCCTGCGTCGTTTCCCAGACTTTCATCTCCGTTTTATTTATGATCTGTCTTTTGGAAGCAGCAGCAGAATATCAGCTGATTGACTTTTGTGCATTGGTCATATCATTTCATAACTTTGAAGCGATCGGAATACAATTAGCGTATTACTGCTTGTCAGCCTTGTGTGTACTTATGGTGTGTGTGTGTGTGTGTGTGTGTGTGTGTCTGTGTGTGTGTTTGTTTTTTTTAAACCCAAATTCACACCTTCAGCAGTGGCTTGTTCCTGACTGTCGATTCCCGATCGCAGCCCCAGTTCCACCAGGACCCGTCTCTGCACCACGCTTTACTTCACGGCCTACAAGGCAGATGGTAGCACGGTTCCGCACGACAGGTGCACTGGCGGCCCGTGTTCTCCCATGATTGGTTGTGATACTGAACTGCAGGTGGGACTGGATCCTCCCGCACGCAGACACGTGTGACCTCGGGCGACCTTGTGGCGTGTCCGTGTGCCTTTAAGCTGCCAACACTGCATCGTCACGGCTCCCATTAGCACAGCCAGAGGCTGCCAGGTCCTAGCGCGGTGCCCACGGGCCTCCTCCAAGGTGGCCCCGCCGGGGGGGGGTGCGGACAAGGCCTGGCTGCGTCTCTTGCCGAGGTGTCATGAACACGGTGCAAGGCGGGAGTGACAGAGCGTAAATAAGCAGTCAGATGTTGCCAGCTTTTAGCAGATGCAGAATCTCAGCAGGTGTAGCAGAATTCTTCAGTGACAGGCCCTACGGAAAATGAAAAAGCACCGAATGGTTGGCTTTTGGCTACAGCCTAATAGCCTGCTCGTTTTTTATATCGTGTCATGCTTGACCTGTTAAGTCAAATACGACCTTCTGGAAAACAATACCCACTGGTTACTTAAACTTCTCTGTGTTTGGACCAAAACTCTAGGTGACTGGGCTGTAATTCACTGGGTACCTTGGCTAGAATTGTATGACACTGTCCTAAATTTTGACCTGCCTTACTTCTGTAAGAACTTTTATAAAGGTTGCTGCGTGGTGCTATTCCTTTGTACTGCTGGAGACAAGGTCAGATTATGGATAGCATTTTATTTTCTGACCAGTGTGGTCAAGTTTACACCTCATAGCTTCGCTTTATTTCTAATAAAACAAAACGGCTCTCACTCTCAATATTTCCGCTAAATCCCCATTCAGGCAAGGAATTTCTGGAGATGTGACCCTTCAAAAGAGTATATAACCTTTAGGTCTTTTGCCATCGCTGATGGTTTAAAGTGGGGAGTGCTGACTTTCGGTGAGGAGGACTTGCTATGCTCACTCATTGATAGACACAAGGATCTTTGAATTTTTGTATGTAACCCTCAGTCTGTGGCAGAAAAATGAAGCACAAAACTCACATTGAGTATTAAAGTTACTTTTTATTATCTGTTAAAACAGGATATTTTAAAAACATTGTTAATATCAGATTTCCAGAAGAATCAGTACCCATCATGCTAGTCCTTGATCTGTTGGTGGAGGAAACTGCATACTTTTTTGAAGCCAGTGTCCCCCTGGGAACAGCAGGACCTGGTCATCATTCAGAACATTTGACTTCACCACACCACCTGTGTTTGTTGACCAAGGAACAGAATGTCACTGTTAATTTCACAGATCTCCTGATGGGGTCCAGGGGTGAGATTATGAGCAGTATGGGAGGGGTGTGGTTCATCAGTTTCAACACATTTTGAACAAGAACACTAGATTTAAACATTCAACTTGAAGTCGTTTGTTCTAACAAAAGCATTTAAGACATGTTCTCTACTTTTTTATGTTTCCATTTAGTATTCGGTGTAGCAATCAATTGAAAAGTGCCTTTATGACAAAAGTCGCATCGGGTATAGCATTATTTTTTCATTGTCGTGTTACACCAGGACGGGCTGATTCTCTGTGATGATGTTTTCTATGGTAGTCCATAGTGAACTCTGACAAAGTGTGAAAGGTTCAACAGTCTTGCCCCGGGAACTTCTTCCTTTGTCATATCTCATTGTCCTCGCACCCTGTGATTTTCATGAAATAAAATATTGCAATATGAATAAGCTGAATTCTTTGCCATCATGCTGGGTCCAGAAGGGGGAGGTGCTACTACGGGGTTAATATGAAATGGAGTTGCTGTTCACAGGAATGACACCTGGACCACAGTTGAAATAAACAAGATTAAAGAATCAACTCCGCCTCTTTCCTGAGGCAGTTTGGAGCAAATTTATTCTCTTAATAGAGAAGCTGACCAAATCTGTGGCATTTTGACACGGGGACACCACAGAGTGTCTTCTTCATTGTGGGGCCTTATTTTGAGATGGCAGTGCATTCGTCTGGGCATACACAGGTCTGCGGGGCACAGGCGAATATGCACTCTGGCTGTCCCTAAACGTTTTTTTTCCTCTTCTAGCCGTCCTGGTCTTCTGCCAGCTTCGGGCCTCCGTATACTAGGGAGTCAAGAGAAAAACCAGAGGAATGAGCTGCCGTGTAACTGGATATCATGTGATGACCAGAAACGAACTCATAGAAATCAGGTTTTTAAAGCGTGTCTGTCTAGTGTGCTGGAAAGCTGCTGGGTAAGGGTGAGGTTCGAGTTCCCCTGAAAAGCACTACCTTGAGCAATGCCTTTTCACTCCAGATGAACAAACCAAAGCAATATCTTCACTGAAATTTATATTAATTTTTGTTTATAACTGTGCAATGGAATACTATATATTTCCATGTTGGTGTGTGGTCATTAAAAAGGATGTACATTGGGTGATGTGTTAATAAAGCAACCTGAATAGGTGACACTTTTCATGGTGTCTGTGTGGTCAGGCACATACACTCCTGCCGTGTTCAGAGTGTGTCCAGGGTCCTACTGGCACGGTTTAGGTCACACTGCCAGCTCCTTAACTACCAGGACCCCCTGTGGTACCTTGTTGTTCCCTCTGCTTGCCTTTCGCTTGCATTGAGGCATGCAGGCCAATTATGACAGGTTGTATTATGTTGCCTGCCGCTATCTGTCTTTGGGTTGAGGGCCCTCAGTCTTATACCTGGGTCAAAGAGTCCCTTGCCCTTCATCTGTCATCTTCTTCCGCAGTGGGCAGGAGAGGGCATGGTCACATCAGCCCCCCCCCCCCCCCCATCCTGCTAGCCACAGACCGCCTCCGCCATTATCATTTTATAGTTTGCTTCTGCATTCCTCACGCTCAGCCTGCAGTAGACAGCCACCCTAATGTTTATTACTCACATGTGTCTGAACGCGGAGAACGGAATGCAGAGAGCCGTCTGCAGCACCATGTTGACGAGCTGTACCCTCCCCACCTTGAACTAATTGTCACACCGCAGTCTTACTGCTCAGAGCACCAATCGGCTGCAGTTTGCATAGCCGGTGGGGTTTCAATTTGTAGAAGCATAAACAGACCCTAAAGTAGCCGTACGGTGGCACGGTGATTTATTAACAGAGTTCAGATCAAATTATCACACTACCCCCTGCCGACTCGACAATGGCTCCTTTATACCCTAACATGCTGAGGATCTACAGTTAACTTCATATTGCATAAACGCAAGAACTTCTGTTTCCTTGTAAAGCGTGACGCAGGCAAATGTTCTAGAATCATTTTTTAACGTGCAGCTGCTTTGTATGACAAGGACCTTGTGTGTATCGTGTAAAATCTTTTGAGCGCCACCCCAAGAATGATATGAAATCTGTGTGATTTTTAATCACCACTAATAATGATTTTAATACAGTAATGATTTCTTTTCCTGGTTTAGCAGAATAATAGTTTAATCAGTAAACTATATAAATGTAGAGTTACAGCTTACGGGAGTACCTGGCAGCCCACCGAACTGAAATGCCGACAAAATATATTCAAAATACGTTAGGTATTTCTACCATAGAATGATACGTGATAAGATCTGACTGTATTTCTGGATTTCTTGTACCTTTTGTGTTTGCAGCAAAGGCAAAAGAAGGAAAAGCTGAGAAACGGAGTTATAAGTGCACTGTTTTTTTCTCTGGTTTATTCGTGTCTCAGTTTTCTGCCAGATGAGTGGAATGCTTTTGTTGTCTTTCAGTAACGTCCCACACATGGCTAACGCACCTTTCAAATATAAGCTGATGTATTGGCCAGTGTCATGTAGCTCGTCCAGGTCTGGGAGAAAACTAAACTGAAATACAGATGCCAACAGATCATCAAGGTGATCCCTGAACAGTTCGCTAAATCACTTACATATTGTCCCGACTTTGATTTAGCTGCGGGAACTTCATTGCTCTGACTTCTGCGAAGGATCATGCCGATGAAGTTGGACTTTTTTGCTTTTTCTCCTGGCCCGATGTCCCTCATCTTCACTCGCACATAGTTATATTTAGCACAGAGGTTTTCGGTCCCCTGGGAGCCATTGGTCTTCATTGGCTGAGGTATCTGCCTGAAAAACCTGAGCTTTGATCAAGTTGTATTTCATCCCATCCATCTGTTCTACATTTGACCTTTTGTAAATACTGCCTCTCAAATCAATTACCTGAAATAACAAAGCCATGGGTTTATTGAAACGTTTGTAGCAGACCTAATTCCAGCATCTTTTTCATTTGTCTTGTCAATGATATTTCCCATCACCCCCTTCACCTCTCTGCTTCTGTCCCTCTTCAAGGCTGCAGATGGACACACTGGAGAGAGGTGCTGCACTTTGCCACTCTGTGAAATCTCTGAAAATGTCCTCCGTCTAATTCACAAGCGAGCTGCATTTGCCTCACATTTATGTTTCTCATTCCTGTTAACGGATCCTCCGGCTTTCTACTAGTCTGGCTTTAATCTGGCACAGGAACAACCATAAACGCTCCAAAAATTAAGCTAGAATGTAGCATGTTGTAACATGCTGCTTCCTCCCATCCCAATGTTTGAGTTGTAAATGCCTGCCAGCCTTCAGCGATGTTGAGCCCCGGGGGGATGACGTGGTGCACAGAGTCTTCCCTGGTCTTTCCTCTCTCTTCACCTCCTCCAGGCTTCACCTTTGGAGGCTCCTGATTAGAGGGAACTCCATTCTCTGTCTGTGGACCAGTAGCTCTTCTCCAGCCTTGTCACAGTAATATGGAAAATCCACACATCACTGCCCTGTGGCTTGGCTTTGAAGGAACCCTACGAAACATCCAGGACAAAATGTATTTCCTTTCCTAAGTAAGCTCATGGATCCGGTGACAGATGTGAAAACGCATTACATGTGAATTCGAGGGTCTGCTCTTTAGATTCATCCTCGTGTATCGATAAAAACTTTTTACAACAACACATCCTGCTGAATGTCACGCTATTGTATCTGGAGAGCGTGTGGCTGTCCATTTGAGCTGCCTCACATCTGTGTGCTGGGTGCAGATTCATTTTCACTGGAAAAAATATTTTTGTCATACCCAGAATGAGGCATGGCCTGACATAGCCTGTGGTTATGTGGCCCCTGACATTTTAAGTGCTAAGCTGGTTCAAAAAGGGTTCGGCTAGAGTTTCAGTTTCAACAGGCACAAACCAAAACAGTTGATGGGTTTCACTGAGTTTTGCTTCCATGTGAGCGAGACCCCTTTCTCACTAACACTCTCCTCTTGCGATGCTTGGGGCTCAAAATGGTTTGAACCAGTAAGGAAGCCAACAACTTGTGCAGCTGTTTGTCTCTTGGCTCTGACTGGTTGACCAGTCGTTCTTATTTTGGCTGGATCCTTTCATCACACTTATCTATATTAAACACACAACCCAAATGGGGCAATTTGTTGTGAGCACTCTTGAAGCTTACCACAATGAGGCCAAGTCTCAGATCTCGATGCTTACAGAATGTGGCCTCCCTAGCCAATTCTACCTAATGGGACTAAAGGAAGATGGCTGGTGAAACTGAGAACTGAGCAACCATCCTGTCTGTCCGAACAGCAGTGTTAGCATCGGAATTTAAACATAAAAACCAACAATGAAAGACACTCGGGCCAGCTGTGTGTCAGACTCGAGGGAGGTCTTATCACAATCGATGCAAACTTGATAAGGTGATCAAATTTAAAAGCGGAAGGCAATCATGCAAAGTGGCAGTTGCTGTCCATTGTGTTAACTGTGCTTTTTTTGTTTTGTTTTAGCCAGAGGTGAAAAGAAATCAAATTTATATCAATCTCAATAATGCTGGACAGCATTATCAGTTGAAAAGGCCTATCTTGACAGGTCCTACTCTACGATGATGAATCACTTCTCGCCTTCATTGTACATTCCTAATTTCCTTTATAACTAGCTTGAGGCAAGAAGTGGTAACTGCTACCCTTATTACTTAGTGCACAGGGAAATGTCACCGTGTTCCCATTCTAGGAACACTCAGCAGAAAGTGTGGGCTAATTGGGCAGCTTGAGAAGGCCGTATGCTGCATTTACCACCCCGTCAGTATACAGTATAATATGAGGCTTCTTTGCTAATGTGGTCTGCCAGACTAGCTTGAGCTGTTAACATCTACTACCTGTCCTTTTAGAGGATGCACATCCATACAAATTCTTTAATGTACTGAAAAACGATATAGTACTTCAGCATTTTTGAAATTTCACCCGAAATCCTTTAGAAATCACCCTCCTGTTCTTCTCATTTCAGATCTCATAGATTTCACTTTGGAGCTGTGGATTTCTGTCGATGTGTACTTCTGTGCTGATTAAAGTATTAGAGTGTCCTTTTGTGTGACAGGATGCAGAGAAGAGTGACAGGAGGCGGGGCTTGCTGTCCCTCCCAGGGGTGTGCCTGTTTATTATGGCACTGTGGCACTGTGGAGTCCCCTGTGCTGCCTGAATGCCGCATGAGCCCCGGCAGGACGTCCACACCGACACGCTGCCTAGGCACAGACACAGCTGTTCATCTGCAGTAAGGCTGCACCCTAAAGCGTGGCGACATTGGAGAATGTCGTATCGCTTAAGCTTCATCCACACTCAGCACTTGCATCTGAAGCAGTGTGGCATTGCTGTCATACAGTACAGCAAAGCAGAACATGTTACCTGTTCACCTGCCATTTTATGCTAACCAGAACTTCAGTGATTTTAGTCTGTTTTGTCTTCATTGAGGGAGTTGAACGCCATATTTAGTGTGAGGACCTTCTCCTATTGACAAATAATATGCAGCTTCCATCCCAAAGCTTTATGTCCCACAAATTTATCACAGAAATGAAAGAAGATGACAGAATTGTGGCATTTTCAGTCAATATTTATTGTAAAAAGATCCTGTTGAAAATCTGCCTATCCTTCTAATTACACCGGGTGAGTGGAGATTGATTTTAATTGCAAAAGTAATTACATGGAGCAGATAGCCAGTGACATTTGATTATCTGGGTGATTGATTAAACGGCCTCTTGCTTGGCAGAGACTGGCAGCCTGGGGAATCTAAACAAAAGACCGCATTTTAAAAAAAAGAAACCACTAAAAAACTTTCTTAAGAGTCCTGCTTGCAATCAGAAGTTTCAAGGCTGGAATTAGTCAAGTTCCTGAACTGCCAGCCCCTAAGCAAACACAGGACACCCCACCAGGGGCGCGAAGTAAGCTGTGAACCATGGAGGTGTTTGTATATAAAACAGCCCGGTGGGAGGTAATCAGGAAACATCGCGTCCCTTCCTGTTAACTGACACATCTCTGCAGAGGAGAGGAGGAGTGAAAACTGCAATACTGTGAGTGCATTTTTTACGTATAATCGATATACGTTTTTACCACATGGACAAAAAAAATTGAAATCCTTGTATGATTTTTCCCTACTTAATTTTGACAGTTTTCCCAATATGTATGTATTTAATAATGAAGTTGCGTTCCATTAATAAAGACTGACATGCTCTAGTGTAAGGTGTCCTGATCTTGGACTAACCAGCACATCCATCTGCAATGTTTCTTGACCTCATTGCCAATACTTCACTCTCACCCCTGTCTACTCCCCATCTCAACTTGTCTGTCTCAGCCCTACGTGTTGTTAATTAGGCCACACCGCCAACTGTCAGGCAGCCCTCAGCACCCATCCTGGAATTGCCCCATCAGCCTCAGCAGACAACTGAAAGAGGTACGGAAAAGGATTCGTCTCGCTGAGTTACGTTTCGTTTGGGTGTTAGCCCATATCTCCCAGGTTAAAGTAAGTTTTATTTTTTAAAGCTTTCGATAGTGACAGCAATTTTTTGTTTGTTTTATTTACATTGGGAAACTCTGTAAGCTTTTTCTTTTTTTTTTTTTCATTATTAGTAGAAATTCCTGCCGGTCGCTGGAGCATAATCTGATGGGATTAGAGGCTGGTGACGCAAACAAAGCTGGTCGAGTATAAGGAGAGACTGTGGCGAAAGGGGCAGATTTAGGGCAGGAAGGGCAGATCCTTTAACTCAAAGCATTTTGTTGTCTGACAGCAGTGGCAAGCTGCCTTTGAAGGAGAAGGAAGAAAAATAAAGCAGGCTGACTCCCCCAAGATATTATTTACCTTTAGGAAGTACACAGTCTATATTGGCTTAAGCGCTAAAAGCCCCAGGCTCACGGCTGCCTCTATGGCAACAGTAACAGGGAGTTTCCAAAAAAAGCAGCGTCTGCTTGTAAATCATCGCATATGTGCCTCCCAGCATCAGACCGCAGCTCTGCGGGCAAACACAAAGCAGTGGCACTTATTAAATTTCCATGAAGTTTACCAAATTTGCAGGATCAGTGGGGTAAGGTCGTTGGGGAGTCCGTGCCATCGCCTGCAGCGTCGCTCTGGCAGCTGATGAGCACCACCGCTGCAGCCTAATCTTCACAGCAGAGATGATTTCATTCCATTAGGCTTGCTCCCCACGGACTCCACCAGCTACTTCCTGCAACGCCCCTCCACAACTCCAGGGGGCCCCAGCTGCAGCAGGCTTCGGCACAGTGGCCTAGATTCTGCCCCCAGCAGCCACTAGACAACATTCCCTAATGACTTGTACGTTTTCACATAATATGTTCACGTTCTCTTTCTTGCACACGCGTGACTACACTCACAAGGGAAATATGTAGGCTTGGCAGGGACTGAACAATAAGGGTCAGCTACATTTTTTAATTCCTTTTTTTTGCCTCTGCATCTGGCCTCACCCATTAGTTATTACAATATCATGAGACAAATCACAGGAAGTCACAGGCTGTGCTCAATCCATGATGATATGTCCGAATGAGGGAGCGCAGGTGAATGGGCCTAGGCACACGTGCGTTTGTGGTGCAGACTACGGCCATGCTGTGTGCAGGCAGTTTTCTCCTGCCTCACTGCTGATGCATAAAAAGGCCGGCGATGTTTTATGATGTTAGACGTGTTGATGATCGTCCTCCTGGAGCACAGGGTGTATTGCTCAAGGGAAAGTCATCGCCTTTCTCTGCACTTACTGCATGTTGAAAGACACGATTGCCACATTTTTGTTTTTCCTGACATACTCGGTTTGAAGTTTATGCTTTTAAACAAACGTGGCCTACCGTTTGAGTTGACCCCAGATCAGTTGTGTGTGGATCACCATCTTGTCTGCCAGGCCTGAAATGGGAGTGGCCGGTCAAAACTGCGATATCCTCCTCAGTCTGCTATTTCCTTACTGCCTGGGATGGACCTTAGTTAGGTGCTGTGCTCCGGGTGTCCCTTAAAGCATGTCCTTCCCTGCAACCTGTGTCAGTTAAAGCTCCGTTTCAGCCGCCCACAGAGGGGGTCCTGAGCACTAAACCTTTCTTATTACAGAGTGATTGTGAGTTCCGAAGGTAAACGGCAGATGAGGAATTCATGCTTATTTTACCCTAATACCACAATCACACACGAGTTAATGAACTCAAATCTAATAAATATTTCACAAGGTCTTTAGCACAGTATAAAGAGGCAAAATTATTTGATTCTTCAAGAAATCACTATAATAATAGATTATGCCCTTCAGATCTAGCAGTTTTGCTTATTGTTTCATTTCCTCAGAAACATTTTGTGCCAGCACCGGACAGCTGGAATATGTAGTCCAGCTGCATGGTATTTATTCTCCTCTGTACCTGTTTATATTTAATTGATCAAGTGAGAGCTAAATTTTACAGTTTTTGTCTCTTTATACAGGATTTTCCTGAAGCACCTGAGGTGAAGTATGTTCCTCAAGGGTTCTTCAGCACGGCCTCTATTTTAACATGGGCTAGTAAACCCAAATAAAGAGGCTAATGTTTACTTTCATATCATTTCCAAAAGGTGTCAGAATGTCAGCGACATCTCTCGCTTCCTCTCGATGCTGGTATTGGTTGCTGTCACCCCACACGGCAGAACTGTGTGTCTTTCATCCTCCATGTTCCTTCATGAGGTGCGGACTTCTGCAGAATAATGGGCTGCTTCTGAAAGGCATTTTGTTTGAACCATCGAAATGGCGCGTCGTGCATACAGGGCATGAGCTAGGCTTTCACAGTACGTTTAGGTCTGCATTACTGCCCTGTAAAAAATCCAACTATGCATTAGCAGTCCTTCTTCTTGAGACTCATTTAGCAAAAGAGGGGTCACACTAATGGGAAGAACTCCAGCCAGTGTGATGTCCAAGAAGATTGCCAGGGTGACCTCATGGATAATCGTTAATAATGTCTTTTTGAGAAGGAACCCTTCTAAGACCAGAGAGAGGACTTTGACACCTGCATCTGTCTCACATTGCTCATAATATAGACTTATTCCATTATTATTTCATTATTTAACACATGCTTTCATCCCCAGCGATGTTCAACATGGCAGATAAATCACAGCATTCAGCAATTTAAGGAGCTACCTAAGGTTTAATGTAAGTGCAGCTAGGCTGAGCATCCAATGAGGGACCTTTAAACACTGGAGCACAAGGTGAATGACATCTTCGATATGATTAGGAAGGGAAACCTACCTGAAAACAATGACCAAGATCCTAAAAGAACTTCTGCGGAAAGCAGCTTAAAAAGGTTTATCTCCTGAACCTGCTCCGACTTTATCAAGGACAGAATACGGGCTCTGGATACAACACAGTGGACAAAAGTGGTGCTGAAATCAACACTCAGCTGTCAAGCATTGCAAACCTGGAGAGCTGCACTCTCATCAGGTGAGGGCTCTCTGGCCAGTGCCAATGTGATGGTCAGAAGGTACCATGAATACCAACATAATTTATTCTCCACCCTCCTAGGGATTCTCTTGTTTTTCTAATTTATCACGATCTCATCTCCAATTTAGCCCCCCCCCAAGGGCTTGCTGTTGGGTTCTTCACGTTGATCCCTTGTCACTGAAATTCAATCAAGAGCATTAAAGTGTGAACCAGTTGAAAAAACAAAGGATTTAGGGAAATCAGATGCTTAAACAACAACAAACAAGCACACTGTAATCTTCTTAAAGAAATTAATGAGGGAAAACCCCCTTGGCCAGGGTGGGTAATGATCCCAGCCCACCGGATAAGAGGCTGCGGTGGATCAGGAGGAAGGTGAGAACGGGAGAGGGGATTAAATGCAGCCTCCCACTAATCAAACGGGACTCTGGCAAAGGGATCGCTTCTCTCCCATCCCAAACTTCAAAAAGTTCTGCCTAAGCTGGAAGTAGGTGGCTCTAATCCCCTCTGTGGATGTAAATCTATGCAGCCATCTTAAGCTGCCCTTTCATCCTCACCATCTTCTTCTTGTATCTTGGGAACGTAAACTTTTGCACTGCATCTCTGCCATTGAGCAGATCTTTATATGTTCATCATTAGGTACATTGTTGCTGCAAGGTCACTACGATGCATATCCTAAGCACGCACTGTCACCTTTCTTCACAAGTAAATCTTCCCAAAGCACTTTGGGTAGGAATTGACAGTCAGTTGTTCAGTACAGTGATTATTTTGTTTTTACTTGTTTCAATATACACCCGACTATTAATAGCAATTAATATAGCCGCCTTTATTCTATGGACCTGTTATGTGCTAGAAATTTTTGTTTTTAATTTAAATATGATGTGACACCATTTTAAGAAAGGCATCATGACCGTTAATGCCTAAGTTGGCGTCATCTTGGATTCCATAGATTATTTGTGATATCTGGCATTCTTGGGCTAATCACTTGAACGAAAAAGCCAAACTAATAATAATAAGTTCCCCATACTGCTGTCTTGATGTTTTTTGAAGCCAAGCCTTTCTTACGAATGGGTATAATGACTCTGCCCATAGATGGCATTTACCGTCTGATGATTTGGCCTGCAGCTTGTGTATTGCGAATGAACATAGCTGTCTTCTGATGCAGCCGCTCCAGAGGAAGACCTACATCAGGAAGGACAGGATAAGGAAATGTGAGCAGACCATGTCTGTCCAAGATGGTCACAAGAAGAAGGATGCCTTCGGATCTTTGGCTCTGCACCTTAACACGGAGTGGAGCAAGTTCTAAAGATGCCTTTGGATCTCTGGCCTGTTTGAAGGGGTGAGGACATTTCTCATTATTGCTGGCAGTCTTATCATCAATCTTCTATTTGCAATAACCACAAATGACAGGAGATATCATTTTACTACACATTTGTTTATATGTGGACATATTTTTACTGGCATTTTTGCAAAATCAAATTTTAGCACAATCTGTAGTGATTTGAAAGTAATGAATTATAATAATGCCACACTTTAAAAACAGTATTTTATTTTTTTATTTACAAAGATTGTACATTAATAAATTGAGTGATAGAGTAGGGTCCCCCTCTCCACAAGATCAACACCTGACAGCAGCAGACATAAAATTCACTCTCTAGATATCTGGAAGGAATCTGGATCATTATTTCTATGTGTGTGTGTGGGTGTTTGTGTATGTGTGTGTATCATTCTCTTGCCTACCATCACCTCTCCCTTTTCCTCAGTCATTCTCACATTTTTTGTCTATGGCCAAAGTTTACAATTTCGTGACAGTGAGTGTGACAGGAAAAGCCTATGCTAACTAATGTCAGAGATTTATAGCAGTGTTGTCCCTTGCAAGTGACAGAAGTATCCAGCTTGTCTTTGTCTGTAATTGCAGTGTAATTGTGTGGTGATTATTATATTAAAACACACACTCTACTGTTCAGCCAGAGGGGTACAGTTGCATGCCACACAAAACCAGGCACACAAGATTACAGTCACAGATTATTCCTGCGTGACACAGAATAACAAGCTTAAACTCTGTCTCCTTTCACTGAAGAGTGTCTCCGCTTCAGGTGAGGTTATAGCTTTGGTTTATTGACAAAGTGAAGGATTTCACAGCACGGCAATGTAAACAGGCATGCGACAGAGGCTGATGGATGACGTGGTGTATAATCAGGAGCTAACAGCCGCCCTTCTGAGGGCAGCAAAGAGGCTTCTTAATCGGGGGGTGGACTCTTACACGGAGACTGAAGTGATTGCTCGGTTCCATTAGGTGGCATCCACAAGGCTGGCTCAGCGAGCCCACGCAGGGCAGCCAGTAGACATGACGGGCTTGGAAGTGCCCTGCTTGTCACCCCCAATCACACTCGGCCTAATTCTTGTTTTAATTTATTGCGCTTGCAAGGCAGCCGTCCTGCCAGTGCCGTCCTCAGGGTCCTCTCACTTCTGCCATCTATGACAAGAAATATGCAAAGGCGCAATTATTCATCTGCTAAGGTGGCGGAGCGGAATGCTGTCGGTGATTATTTTTCAGCTCTCCTGGCAGATAAACGTCACTCATGGAATCAGCTGAGTTATAAACTATTCTTCAGAGAGTGTTTTATTAATATGTTGATACCAGAAGCCATTAGGCTCAAATGGTGGGATGAGATTATATGTATTGATTGGATAAGAAACGGATCCCCCCCGAAAGTCCTGAGGTTCGAGAGAGCGAGTGCCTCCTCTTGCTCTCATTTTCGTGCCGCCTATTAATTTTCCACTGGTGATGCCCTGAGGGAATGGTGGTCGGCCATGCTGGGTGACCTGTCGTTAGGCCAAGAGCAGAGCGCTGCTTACAAATAGAACACAGGCAGAGGTGAGGAATCTGCTCCCTGAAAGCTGTGCTGTATTCCTGTCTTTATGGTCACGCCAGTTCCTTTTCGCTTTTCATTTTGTGTCAGACAATTTTCTCTGGCCGTTCCTTTTTTTTCCCTTTCCTTCTCCCTCTTTCGCCTCTCTGCCTTTCAGAGTGTCATTTGCAATTTAATGCTCACCTGGGGTGAGCCATGACAATAGCCTCTGCCATTAAATAGTTCAGAGCCTGCCTGCATTGCTAATGAGGTCGATGTTGAGTTATTTGGGTTATTGTCCCACTATAATATCTACTTAATGCAACTCAATGGGAGTGGATTGTTAGACCCGTTAAAGATTCTATTAAGTCTTTACAAAAGCCACTCCATTCTGCTGCCCACTGTATAATGGAAGGAACCTACGAGGATCTGCATTGGTGACAGTGAAAGTCAGTCTGTACACACTGCTGAGCTTTAACCCCCAAAATGAAAACCTGAAGGAAACATGTTGTTTTATCGATTACGTGATTTTTAGGACTTTACATCTTTTTGAATCTTCAACATTTTTTTCTTGGTTTAGCTACATTTTAAAACTGAAATATGCTGCTTAGAAATTCTCCCAGGGAATTTATAAATGTAAATGTTGGCATGTGTTTTGAAAGGGTACTAGATGTTCCATGATTCAATATAGAAGTCAAACGGTAGACTGTACAGCAGACACAATGGAGATTATTAAGGATACCGAAGCCACTGGTGATTTAGGGGATGAGAGTTGCTAATTTAAATAATAGTCTATATAAAAACTCTTATTCATGTCTTTGTTTCAGCCTCTGGGAGTTTTTAAACAGGCCCATATGGTGGTGGCCATGATAGCCTGGGCCAGGATTTCACACAGGCAGCATTGAGTGGGACAGGAGACAGAGTGCTAAGCTGTCCTTTCATACACGGCAAAGCCGTCCATCTGGACTGCCTTAAAACTCCCGGCTAGTTTGTTCAGCTCCCTGTCGCCTGATTGAGCTTCCTGATGCAGAAGTAACACCATCAATGGTGTAAACCCTTCCCACTTGAGAGCATTACATTTCTTTTCATGCTTGACTTAATCAAAACTGGGGAAATGAAATTGACACCTTTTTGATGTCCTTTTCCCTGCTGTTTAAGAAGGGCAATCTTAACCCATTTGATCTTCACAAGTACCCACTAAACGGCCAAAAATGCCAAGCTGAGCGAGGCAGACGGTTGGCAGATACCAGTTCGAGCAGGGTCACCATAAAAGCACTCCATGTAGCAGAATAAATACCTCCAAGTGTCTCTGTTATTCACTCTGCCAGGGTGCTTCTGTGGAAACACCACCACAATCTGCCACTATTAAAACTGCTAGGGCATTCTGACTAGTTATTTATTAATGTGGAGCAGGATGACGGGGGAGGACGGGCACCCCAACTCTACGACGACATACAGCAGGACTCTGGTAGCCCCTTCACGGTGCCACAAGCTTTGTTGATAATTAAACATGAAACAGGGAATAAACTAAGTATGTGTTTTATGACAATAGGAGGATGTACGAAGGCCAAGCTTTCCCCGTCGCGTTTAAGACCCTGCGTGCTCATGCCAGAGATGATTATTTTAGGAAATATTTATTCATTTGTGTGCTAAATATTTCTTGATGGCGGGAAATCTGTGCACTCAACAGGACTATTTTAAAATGTCATTTTTAAGCGATTGCTAGTAGGATGATGAGTCGAATCTGGAAAGATTCTCCACAGTGGGATTTTCAGGAGCAGTTGCTCAAAATGCAGCAAGTGACAGTTGTTCCATGAGGCCAGTTTTAATAAATACGCCGTGCCTGGAGCCTGTAGTACCTGCTAGGCCCGGGGAGAAGCCGCTGTCTCACTGGCTGACTAACGGAGCAGACTTCACGGAGCTCTGTTTGCACCTCTTAATGAAATCACACCTGTTAAGCAACTTGGCAGCATCCTGTTGTTAGCATCTCAACGGTGGGTCTGACAAAAATAAATTAATAAATCACTTTTTTTCTCTCTCTCTCCATGAAAATTCTGGTGTGTCCCTCTGCGTTCCTGTAAACAAACGCTCTTTTCATGTTTCGTAATTTATTTTTATTTTCACCTCAGAGCTCATGGTGAGCCGAAAACGTTTCTGAGGTAATGAAACACCGGAGTCTTATGGAAAGAAGTTTAATTTGTTAATATAATTCAGCATTGAAGGCTGCAGCATGGCATTGTCGGGGGGGCTACCACTTTTTTGTGTCAGGCTGAAAAGGCGGGGGGGAGGTGAGGGGGCTGTCAAGTCAGCCAAGACCTGCAAAGCAACTTGTCTTGGACCATGATGTTCCAACAGCTCTTGTGTGACAAGATACATAGTTTCTATTCAGCTGGAAGCAGATTATCGGTTACTATAGTTTCCCTAAAGCTGAATAGAGGCCGATGGCTAATCTTAACAGAATAGGTTAAAAGGTGCCGGTGTTCAGATGCACAAAACCGCATGTTGAGAGTCCGCAGTGAAACCCACAGAGCAGAGCTCCTCCTGCTTTGATGTCTTCTCTCCTGCTTGTAGATCGACGTGGAGAGAATACGGCGATGTGTCGGCCGACAATGGAAGCATGGGAGCGGGGAGGGCCGTGACAAAGGGAAAGTGGGCCGGCGCCATGACAGCCCTCGCTCATCACAGGCAGCGAATGCCTTCACAGCTCAGTGGGTGTAGAGCACCGGGCCGCCACCGCCGGCCATTCTGAGGCGGGAGTACGCGGCATTTCACAGGGCAACGCCCTTAAGTCACAAGTGATGAAAAGGGCGAGCCGTCACAGGACGTTTAGCATGCTTCAAAAAAAAAAACAAAAAAACTAACACTGTATATATCTAGAAGAGAGAAACAATGGTGTTTATTTATTTCAACGCATAACTAAAATGAGAAGTTGCTTTAAAATGACTGCACCTGTGAGTGCGTAAAGCTGAACTGGGGAAAGTTCCACATACCTTCGTTACCTGCTAAGATGCATTTAAATATTAAGGTGACGATGTTTCTCGACATCATAGTGCAAAGCAACTTTCAGTTTTTAGGTACACTAACATATATGCATTCGTGTTTATATTTGTATGCATGCAAATGTAGCATATTTCAGGAAAACATGCTTATCAACAAAGAGGTTTGTTCTAACTTTATCCAGAGTCTGTCCTCCTCTCTTCCTATTGTGGGGTTTATAGCAGATTTGAAATCAATGAAGTATGTAATTTGTAACAACTGTTCAGACTGGTTCAAACCTAAACAATAGCAATGGGATAACTGTCCTTGAATTTGAGTCTTTAGTGAAGCATCAATAGGCTTACAATGTGTTGAATTAGCTGGCATATTAATGACCAGATGCAATACCCGTCCATTCTCCTTGTCCAAATCTGCTTATGCAAATGGGCTATGAATCCGGTTCAAAGAGGTGCCTTTTAAATGAGCCTTACATCCATCTCTACAGGCTCTTTCACTGGCAGCAAAGGGGTTGGGAGGGAAAATGACACACGAGAAGTTAGGACACTTGTTTCTCTAGCCGAACATGATCCAGTTGTCATACTCTTCAGCTGGTAGCTTGCATGGTTTTGGTTGTTGAGCTTGAAGCCTTGGACAGGGGGAATAATCCTGGCCTTGTTGAAGCCTTTTCAAGATGCAGCATTTGCGGGGCAAGGCTTGGCCCGTCCAAGGTCATGGCCCTGCGCAGGGTTTGAGGAATCGGATAATGGGATTCCAGTCGTTTACAGTCTCTCGTGTATTTGGTATATGTTCACAACAATGCTGTGTTTAAATAAAAGAAAATAAAGACAACAAAACTGGTGAACAGTCGATATGCTACATGCTTTGAAAATGTAAGATTCTGCTCAAGGAATTGTAATACGTGTACTGACAGAAAAAAATATTTTGAAATGATACTCCACTTGATATTGGTCCAAAGGAAACTAAAACTTTAACCTGTAGGTTCCGTTGTGTCATGGTGACCATTAAAATTTCATTGCGATTCTCTGGTTGGCTAAATAATCAATACACTGGTAGGTTAAATAGACAGGATAATTGGCTAGTTGTAAAGTTTGTCCTATATTGGAATATACTTTGAGTTGTCTGTGCACTGCGACAGCAAAATGACAAAGCATTGTTTACACTTGTAGTTCTTATAGCGTCTCCAATCCACAACCTGTGTATTAGTCAGTCAAACAGAGAGAGGTGTTTACCTTGTCAGATGCGTGTTTGCGGAGGTGCAAAGTTAGGACAGGTGTGTCTGTACAGGAAATAAGTACTCTATTAGATGAAGAGGTTAGGGGTTCTGGTGTAAATGGCTGCTCTCTTCGGGGTGTTCATGTAAAGTAGCACGTTATGGCTTTGCCGTGATCGCACCAGTTAAATAAACATCTGGAGTGTAATTCATTGCCTTAGCAAATTTGAAAGGGCCTATTGTTTCAGCAGTCACCTGAAAGACTTGTTAAATACTATGGGATGTTTGAGCATTAGCTCTTTGTTTTTTATGCTGTGTAAGCCTGGGAGTATAAGACGATAATTTGTCACTGTCAACAGCTTTCATGGTCAAACAGTCATCCTTTACAATCCTTGGCATAGTTTGTTTGCTTATATTTCCTTACAACTGAAGCACAATGATGCAGCTTGTGTGTTAGAGGATTTCATGCTAAGTTTGACCACAAAGCTTGCATTCAACATTCTGTTTCCCTCCCCAGGAGTTGGCAATTAGGCACAAAGCTTTAATTTATAAATCTGGATTTTTCTTTGCACACATAATACCCAGTTGAAAGGTGGTATTTATTATTCCACGATTTTTATAATCTTTTGGGGGGTTTTGTAAAGGATCTTTGAAATGTCATTGTAAACAAAGGGTTCGGCCGCTGCATTGTGCACCCAGAGAATATTTAAGCTACTCGTATCAGACCAGCGCTGGTCCCGGATGAAAGAGACGTTATACGGCACAGTTTGCACTGGTGCGAAATGATTTATGGTCAATTCAAACACCAGGAGATCCAGTACTTCTGCTGCATCCTGGGATGAATCTGCCAGAGTAGGACAATAATTATGTAAAATTTTGTTATTATTCAGTTTTGTGACGATCAGTGTTTGACAATAGTCAGAAACACTGGGTATTTAACGTGAATTACGTGTTTAGAAAATATTATGTTCAACTAGTACTCATTTAGTTAAGTTTAAAGAGATCTGATGTGTGAATTCTTTCACATGATGCCAAGAATGAATTCTTAAGCTCAAGAGAACTGTAGTCAATGGACAGAGATTAATATCAAAATGAAAGGAACTCAAACCATAATCAGGGTTGTAACTTCATGAAATTTATTTCAAACAGGCCATTTTCTTCACTGTTCTCACTTTCAGTGTCTTTGGATGTCGCCTCACTATGTCGTACTTAAATGGATTTTTCCATTTCTCCAGGCCTCCATCTCATCCAAAGTGTTGCTCTGGTAAGAGACTCACAGCTCTTAGCACCTCAGATAATCGAGTGTGTCACATTCCTTCTGCTAGAAGAATTGCAGGAACTTCATTGTAATCATGCGTTTGACATCCTTTTCTTTTTGGTTGGGGTTTTGCTCTTGGTTGGGGAGTCGAGAATGAAGGCAATGTCCTCTGTGGTGAATCTAGCATGCATGTCACAAACAGCATGCAAAAATTCCTTAAGGTGGGGCAGCACGTGCAATAATCCTATTAGAAGAAAATGCGGAGAAGTCATCAATCACCACGGCTGACAACCTCTTTGCATTCGTTTGCTAACCATGTGAACATGCTTAATTTATTTGTAGTCTAATTAGTTTGTGAAATGTCAGGAAATGTCAAGCTTCTCAACACACACGCACACACACTCGAGCTACAACACAAAGATCAAATGCACATGTGAGAGTGAGGAGGAAGACTGGTGAGAAAGAGGAGGCAAGACCATGATAATCTGTGTTAGACACAGGCTCCTGGTCCTGCTTGCTGCATTTTTACACATCCACGCTCTGGATGTTTGAAAACAGTTACTCTGAAGTGGGGTACAGTGAGAATCATTAAATATGGTGTTAGAAACACAGCAAACCACAAGCAAATGAGCAGCTTTAAAGTAATTTTACAAGGGTTTGTTTCTAACATGTAAACTCCCATGAATTATTAATACTTGTAAAATGAAGTTTTCCTGCAGGAGACCCTGCTTATATAGTGGAGGTCTCCAGTGGATTTGAATGTAGTGGGAAGGACATCTCTTTCATTTATCCTTTGATGTAGGTGTAGAACAGAATATTTAGATTAAAGTTTGTTCTTCCAATAAGTTTTATGTGTTAAGTGATGAGTTTCCAGTTATCAAAAAGGAAGTATTATCCTGTTATGGACATGTTTAACAGCAGGAGTTGGATTAGACGGGGTAGTTTTGTTCAAGCCTAGAGCTGGATGTACTTTGATTGACGATGTGCTCTGACTCATAGATGGCAGTCCACTGTGCGAGATGATCTCTCAAGCCGGTGAGGACATCACGTGAAGTAAATGAGTGCTGCTGACAGCTGCTAAAACATCCAATGCTGGATTGCCACTGACCGTGTAGAGTTAACACATTGGCGTGGTTCCTGTGGCAGATCTAAATACAGCACACACAGACACGTAAACACACACGTTTGTATTTCAAATCTTCTGGGGACCTTTCATTAATTTCTGTTGACCTAACCCTAATCCTAACTATGACAACCCTAACTCTTACCAAGCCCTAGCCTTATCCATAAGTAGCCCAACAAAAAACAAGACTTTTGGATCTTTTTGTTTGTTGATTGTATTTACTGATTTTTATAAAATTGAGTTTTCCCTTGTGGGGACACGACAAATGTCCCCATGTGGTAAAAGAATTAGGATTTCATTTCTTCAGGGGACCTTGTGTACCCACAACGTGATGATTACATGTAAACACACACACACGCACATGCAGTTATGTTCAGAGTTCTTCTCTTCAGTGTTATCACTCTGCAGAAATTAGTGCAGGCCTGTGAAAAGACAGGAGGCAGAGCTGGAGGTGGCAGAGTTAAAGATGTTAAGATTTACACTAGGTGTGACGAGGATGGACAGGATTAGGAATGAGTATATTAGAGGGTCAGCTTAAGTTGGATTGTTTGGAGACAAAGCCAGAGAGGCGAGATTATGTTGGTTCGAACATGTGCAGAGGAGAGATGCTGGGTGTATTGGGAGAAGGATGCTGAGGATGGAGCTGCCAGGCAAGAGGAGAAGAGGAAGGCCAAAGAGGAGGTTTATGGATATGGTGAGAGAAGACATACAGGTTTTTGGTGCGACAGAGTGAGATGCGGAGGACAGGAGGAGATGGAGCCAGATGATCTGCTGCGCCGACCCCTGATGGGAGCAACTGAAATAAAGGTAGAAAAGTAGTAGTAGACTCTGCAAAAATTAGTGCAGGCCTGTGAAGACAGCAGCCTGGTCGTCTTTAAGTTGTGTCAAAAATCCTGTATTTTTACAATATTAGACCAGACAGAGACAAGCAGCCACTAAGCTCCAGCTTATATCAGGCCCTTCAAAATCTTACATAGCTGTGTTGAGGTTAACATACGTGGGATACTCTCATACACACTAAAACTAACTGTACAGCTCTATTAGACTGAAATTAAAGCTTCCTTTGAAAGAATGGAGACAGATTTGAACCAGAGACCCCTCACAACAGGTCAGAAAAACATCATGGAAAAAATGTATGGCTCTTCATAGGGACATTTCAGGCTCTTCTTAGGGATGTTTCAGGCTTTTCTTGAGGACATTTCAGGCTCTTCTTAGGGATGTTTCAGGTTCTTCTTAGGGATGTTTCAGGCTCTTCATAGGGACATTTCAGGCTCTTCATAGGGACATTTCAGCCACAGCATGTAAAAAAGGTTCATAGACCAAAATATACCAAAAAGAGTGTTGTCTCTTCTGATCACACTTTTATCAGTGAGTGTTGAAAACATTTGAACAATTAAGTTAGAGTCTAGAAGTGGCAGGCTCCCCAATTCGCCCCTCCTCTTCTAAATGACTTAACTTTGCTAATGAATAAGCTAATTAATCAAGTGGAGCTGCACTCTACAGCTCCTAAGTGCTTGTTTATATAAAGTGGCAGCTAAGCAGACCTGTCTTCCTCAGTCCAGACTCAGCCTTAAGTCCATGTAACTGTAGTCCTATTTAGCGCTCCCATCCATAGCCAGAAATATTCAGCCTCCTTCCCACACTTGAGTCATTTACACCCAGGCCAGTTTAAACACACTCATCCACACGCTCTCTTCAGAACGTAGAAGAGGGGAAAATATTGGCCTTTTTCATTTTCTCAGAACCACATTTTATCAGACTCAGATACCTTCAGCAGCCATCAGAAAAAGCACGTCTTTAGTTTAACTCACTCAAACTCTTCATTCTTCTGACATATTAAAGAGCTTCGCTTCCTCTGGCCCCCAGGCTGCGCTGCCGTTGGGCTCTATAAAATCAGAAAGCAGCACAGTACCATCCTGCTCCCTTCTTTTGTGTGCGAAGTGGCAGCCATGAACTTAATAGAGGCAGAATGGCAAGATTATTTAATGGCTTCCCAGACAGCCATGGCCTGTCGAATTACATTTCACATCTGCTTTCGAGGCGTTAATCTCTCCTCCTCACATTCCAGCCGTTATGACGTGCACGCCAGAGATAATGTTTAAACTGACTAAAGCAAAGTAAACCAGACAAGTCTGTTATTGGCTTTATAATTACATAGTTAACGTTTTGTCTCTAATCGTTATGGAGGTAATGGCGCTGTTAAAATGGGCCTCTGCAGAGCAGAAGCTAAATCAAAAATCAATAATCCATAGAATGGCATTAAGCAGTGAAGCAGCCCTTGTAGGGTTTCTCGGGAGCTGCTTTTCTTTCCTTGTTGTGCTGCAAATGAATTTCATTCGATGGTGGGGTGTTATCGCCTAAGCCCGCTTTCGTCCGATGGGAAGCACTGGCCGACGGGTAATCTGTGGAAGGCCTGTGAGGGACAAACGTTGCCATAAATTACACCTTGCTTGTAATACAGTTATTGTAGGCCGATTGACCTGCGCACAATTAATTCTATTTTCCCTGAACCCTCCTTACCTCTCATTTACATTATGGTCATATACGTCTGAAAAATGATATCATAAAAAAGATGAATGTACTAATTACTTCTCTTATCTTGCCGTGCCTGCCTGTAGGTCCTGGACTGGCTCCTCGCAGCATGTAAGTGTGACACTTATTTCATCGTGACAGGCCAAGTGTGCAATAAACACAGGAACAGCCGTCTGTCTCACAGTCACTCAGCCGCCTTTGATGCTGTGCTTTTTCAAATGAATTGCGAATTGACAAACATACCCAAAGCCAAATTACCCCCAATGTCACTGTGAAATTAGGTTCCTGACCCTATCTCTGATATATGCTTATTCTTATACATATTCTGCCCCCCTCAATTTCCATGCGGGGCTATTCAGTGGTGGAAGCGACACAGCTTCCCATAAAGGGGGTAAGTGGCATTTTAATACACCTGTGAAATGAGCCCGTATTTGTCATGAATATGCTAAGAGGGGGCTGTCAGACCAGAGAGAGGCCTAAATCCCTGAGCTCCATCAGGAGGAAGGTTCAGTGACGCAGAGAGGAAGAGCTAAGGCATCTGCCAGCCAGCTGCATTTAACAGAACTATTTTCTTCTGATTCAAGGCAGGGGAGCAGACCCTAGTGTGACAACGGGGCCAGCTGATGACGGGTTACCCTCAGAGTCAGGTTGAAAAACAAAGACAGCAATTCTAGCTATGCTCTGAAGCCACGAATAGCAAAAATGCACCAAATTCTGAGTGTAATGCCAATATTTTCTGCAAATTAACTTTTTTTGCCCAGGTTAAATACTTTAAATCAATACATGCACTTCCTGGAAAATGACGTAAATATAAAAGACAAGTTTTACCCTTGGCAGAAGTGTGACTCTTTAGTACAGATGCATTCGGTGCGTGGTACTTCCTGTATATCCCCATGGCTAAAGTGACGTAGCTGTGGCTTTATAGAAACCCAAGGCCTGTATCAGTAGATAATAGGACAGCTCATTTGCATACAGAGTGTTTAATGACTGTGGCTATTAGGATTTAAATCATCCTAACAGAAGCATTTATGATGACATTACTAGTCTGCAAAAACTCTTATATGGTGTATGAAGAGTTTTGTGATTATGAAAATGTTCAGTGACTCACAACTCTGCATTGTTCTGAGGTGATTTTTTTTTGCTACATTTTTGCTATATTTTGGTTTAATATTTGAGATCAGCAATGAACATGAGGCAATAAAGAAAGGCTGAGAAAGACAATGGTGACAGACAGAGAAGCACAGCTGTGTTTACAGTCTGCCATACATGGGGAATCCATACATGCTTGGCTGTCCGGATCCCAGATGCCCACACCCGTCCGTTTGCAAAGACCAGTCCTGTAAATGAAGAAGCATTACAGCTGTCACTTTGACCTGGGATTAGAGATCCTGGATTTCTGGAGGCAAGACACCTGGCTGGTGCAAAGTAGACGTGACTAATGGAACACGTTTAAGGCATGATCATCACGCAGAGCCAGAATAGGCTGATGGATGACAGCGTGAGCAGGGGATGATCGGACTGCTCCTGGATTTACTGTAGATCATCAGCTCCTTTGATCAGTGACAGGAGTTCATAAATGCCTCTAAGCATGTGCTCAGACTGACCCCGACTCTTCTATACATTGTGTTTAGTAACACTCACTTAATGTGACCAGTATGCGCATGTCCTGCAATGGCCTGGTATCTCGTCCAGGGTGTACTCCAAATTTGTGCCCGGTGCTGCTTGACATGGACAGAGGGATACATGGACAAACGGATGGATGGATGGATGGATGGATGGATGGATGGATGGACGGATGAACAGACGGATGGATGGATCGAACGCACGGATGGATGGATGGATGGATGGATGGATGGATAATGTATGATTCAATGTCTGCCTGGTGTAATGCTCTACACATGGAGTACTGTCAAAGCCACAGGTTCCTACGTTTCTCCAACTTGGTGGCTACTGCCCCTGCACTCTCTCTGGCTTTCAAGCCCCCCATTTAAAGATAAACATGTGAAAGCATCTCCAGCCTGTGTCAGTTTAACTCCCTTAAATGTTCTTGTCATGGAGTCGCCTGTGATGAGCTTCTGAGGTAAGGTACCTTCTTAACACTTAGTATTGGGACCACACCTGTCCCGCCTTGAGCTGTGGTATCACTTTCTACAAGACAGTGCCTGCTCGTTCCTGGGATAGCTGTCTGCCTGAGGCCGTACACGGAGTGAAGGATAACATGTAGCACATAATCCATTTTCCCATGGATCTGGTCATATCGTGGATAGCTGTTTAAACAAATAGACTTTCCTAAGTTTTATGACCATGTAGCATAAAAATGAGTTTTCCAAAGTAGTGCAAAAATGTGGATGCCTATGGGAATCTGTTTTCCACCACATATAAGAATAATAATGCTACCCTATTAGCATTTAGCAACCTGATTTCAGTACTGTTTGAAACTGGTGTTGTGCTTTCATCAACTTAGGAAACTAAAAACGTTATGCAATTTGATGGTATTTTACATGAAAATGAAAAAAGCAATGTAAAAAAGCATCATCCATCCATCCATCCATCCATCCATCCATCCATCCATCCATCCATCCATCCATCAATCCACCCACCCATCCATCTTTTAACCATTTCTAACCAGGACTCTATCCCAGGCAGCCCTGGGAACTTGGCTGGGGTACAGCTTGGATGGGGGTAGGTCATCATATTGCATACACACACAAACAGTTGAAATTGTTATTATACAAGTTTAAAAAAGGTATATCCTAAATATTTGCCACATTTTGCACATGATATTAAACACAGTGACTACAACAGCTGGAAGCAAGACAAGCATTTAATAGCAAAGGTCAAGTCCACTCACACGTTCAAACACATGCACACACGTACAATTTCTTCAGATAAAATGTACACATTTATTAAATTTTGTAAAATTGACTCCTGCACATTCCAGGTTGTATGGGTTCATAACTTTGCCCTCTTCTGTAATCGAAACCAAAAGGAAGTAGCGGTAATCTTTATAAAGAAGCCCTGTCTGCCTGAGTGTCTTTCTCCAGGTTATCCTGTAAGCAGTTTGTCATGAAGATCATCTTATCAGAGTTACTCATCCATCCCTACAGGGGTTACCATCGGATCAAGGTACACTTCTGTTCTGTTTACAGTGACTAGATTAACACCCCTAACTACACACCTAGGGAGTATTCCATCAAGCAGGATTAACAAAGTGTATAGTTAACCTGAATTCTGAATGCAGAAATTCAGAGTCTTGACAAATCCTGAATTCAGGCTTTCGGTTTTCTTCAATCGGAACTCTGGTTTAACTACAGGATCTGTTAAACCCGTCTTTGTGGATCACCCCCCTGCTGCCACCAAAGGCTGCGCCATCTCTAACTCATTAAGGGTATGAGACACTGGATAATGGGTGAAACACCAGACCACCACACACTGAACTCCACTGACACCAGAGAATCACACTTTACAGCCAGTGTGGGTCAGCCGCTGTTAAAACAACCTGCTTTATCCCTACAGCCATGTTTATAGTATCTGACTTATTGTAAAGCCCTCATACGGAATGCTGTTCTGGCCTTATTATTAACTGCCTAAACTGGTTTTTAATCAATCGCTGTCTGGGAGTTATTTATAGCTCATCAGTGTCAACTGTGGAGCACAGAGCTTCCAAGCTTTAACCACACTTGACCCGGGTCCCAAGGTCTCAGCCAAGCCCTTGTCACCTCAGAAGGACATAAAGAGGGTTGTAGAAAAAAGCCATGCATAACATCAGCCTATTCATACTCTAGCTGGAAGATGGCCCAGCAACGTGACTAAATTTAGTATCAGATATTTTGGGGATTATGGTGGCCAGTGCGAGGTCTCCACAGTGGCCCTCGGAAAACCCCTCCACTCACAGCCTGCCCGTTGTGCGGCTATCTCCGGGGAAGCAGGAAGACACACACCGTCCTCCTGCACACACAGGGGGATGTCCCTGCTGACACACACAGGAAGTTCCCAGCACTCCCTGGCTGCCGCTGTGTGGACAGGAAGTGTTTTCACACTGCACCAGTACTCCCAGTTTCCAGGGCTACGCTGAAATCCTCACACCTTTGAACATAATAATAATCATCATTTTGAAATGAAAACATTAGTCTCCCAGTAATGCATAACTTATACATTATTGATTGTTAGGTCTACATGTTGCTCTTCCATCTCAGCACGTCATTCTCTGTATTTTCTGTACTCTGTTGAAGCTCATCTCTAAATGGGACTGTTTGTTGTACTGCCTCATTCATTCCTCACACTTGATCAAAGCTACTCATCTCATAGTTCCTGTCAGTAGAACTCCTTACTGATCATATCGTAGCATAAATTACAGCTGGTGTAGTGTTCATTTAATGTTCGATTGCAAATGACACCGGCCGCAGTTCTCCACTGTGCTGTACGCTTAGCATGGGGATGCAACTCGTGAAAGAGTTACTGCGGCGCCTTTTTTAATGGATAGCCGTAGAGAGCTACAGAAGGTAAGTTCCTTCTGCAGTCTGGAAAGGAACCTGTTTGAGATGCAGAAAGGAAGGGAAGGAAGGGAAGGAAGGGGGTGTGGGACCCGGTGTTTGTTTGTGAGGCTCAGGAGGGTCACCACAAATTAGCCAGGGTGGAGTAACAGATGAAAGGCCTGAGGATTAAACACCTAGACGCAGAGAAAAACTCTGAGTCTGCCAAGAGAGGGTAGGAAAAAGCGACAATGTTGACCTACTACTAATGAAGCCAGCTAAGAAACGAGTCAATATAGCAATTCATTAACAAATCATAGGAAGTCCCCAGGGTCTGAGTGGCAAGATGGCAGGGAAAGGGGCCTGCGTTTGTGAGGGGGCGGCCCCGCTCAGCACCGTTTGCCATTCACCAGGTGCACATGGTCGTTAGGTCACTGTCATCAGCCACTTTCTCTGTTCGCAAAGCCCAATTTCCATATGGTCCATGAAAATGGATATGGAGTGGTCCAGCCGCACTTCCCACGGCTCCCCCTTTGTGCTGCCGGTTTGGACCGAGAGGGAGGGTAGGTGAGGCTTGCTGGCCATCAAGAGCACGTCATTCCAATTTAGGCTAAATCTGCCTCACTTATTCCCACTGCTCTTTCATTCTCCTTTATCCCTTGCCTCTCCTCCTCTCCTGTCCCCATACCCCATAAGGCTTTCCCTTTCACTGAGCAGCACTGATGTCAGTCTATTAGAACGTGAGGGACGTACTGATCGCTGCCTCCGCATTTAAAGCCTTTAGAAGCTGGGATGACCCTCTGAAGGGGATTTTGAGCTGAGAGCCCTTCACATGACTCTTTCAAATTCACATAAATAAAGTGCCTTACAGGCTGAAAATAGCCCCCCAGATTTAGCACTACAGAGCCCCCGAGAATCCCAAGACAATTGTCATGGATATTACACAAGGCCAGCAACAACAGGCCAGCGAGACAAGTGCTGGGGCCAGACAAAACTAGCAGACTGGTTTTTTTTTTTTCTGCCAGCAGGTTGATGGAATGTTGACAGGTCAGTAAGTAGGCTGTTTAACTCTTGGAAAGTGAATAATAACACCTGAAATAAATACTTTATACTTACTAGGACAGAAAAGAAGTGCAACATAAAAGAACAGGGATCTGGTTATGCAGCAGATGCTAAGATGTATTTGAGAATAAGACGAGGGTGAAAGTGTGTGTACGTTTCAGTAGTGTTGCCATTATTCACGTATTCATAAGGAGATAATAAGGAAAGGAGGAGATCATAAGAGAAGGAGGAAAGCTGGAGGATTAGGTACTAGCAGGCCCACACCCCTGTCCAATGCAGGGGCTCCAGGAGTGGCCGACGTGTTGACATGCAGTCTCCATATTTCATTTACGTGTAACTGGGGGAACGCAGAAGGTCCTTCTCAGAACGGAGACGCAGAAGGCAACGTGAAATGCTAATTCTGCAATATGCTCATCTTTCGCTTAAAACTAAACTTTCCGTGAAGAAGATCATATTGTTTGTGGCCGATTTAAAAGAGGGCATGCAGCAATTTGAAAATTTAACTGCGAAATTCATCTACGTTCCTGATGGTGACGCTGCTATAAGTGTACGTGCCAAGCTCCCCTGCAAAAAAGGCCCATTGGCGATGTGGTGACTGTCCTCGCGTCCGGTCAGTGGTGCGCGTTGCACAGCCAGGTGGGCCATGTCCCCAACACTAAGTGGCCAAGGGGTGATGCACATATTCCAGGGCTCCCCCAGGAGGCCGCCACTGCAAAGTGCTGTTTAGCATCTGTCATCAATCCAGCACACTGCTGTCATCCTTGTCTTGCCTGGACTGCAAACTCACATGTGCATCAGTGTGTGTAATCTTGTATTTTTAACAGCAGCCCCTTATTACTACTGCCTGCCTTAAAAGAGAGAAAAACATAAGCACACTGGGTGTAAGGGAGTATCTATGACTTTAATATGTGCATGAATAATAATATTGTTTATTATTAGTAAACAAAATGTGAAAAAACAGAATTCCCATTACATTGGTTGGTTCTTCGGCTGAGCTTGCGTTCTAACAGGTAAAACTTTGCTTGAATGGATTTTTTTTATTCTTATTTGTGAAATTTGTTGAATGTACAGAAAATATGAAGTCCTCATAGGGTGAGACAAATCACCCACATATAAAAATAAGTGAACATTTGGTTAAAAAGCCTTATAGTGCCTTTCGCAATACGATTGAGGCACTTAACGGGAGCGTGTGCCAATTATAACAAACACAGATGAACAAGGAAATGGAAAGACAAGGAAAAGACAATGGAGGAGAAGAACTAAAAACTCCTCAGCATGGAGTAAAAAAAAAACGTCTGGGGGGTCCAGGGGTCATCTGGCTACCCACCACCTTGGGCATGCTGCCATTGTGCAGAGCAGGAAAAGAATATGAACAATATATATTGAGAGTAAATAATAGTCAGGTCCATCACCTGCGAGCCAGTTTATAATTATCTTCCTCGTAAGATCTTGTCTACAGCCTGTCTTGATGATGTCGTACTCGCATCGACCATTTCGAAGTTGGATGGTGGGCATGGTAGTCACCATCCAGATATATGGGGAATAACAGAGAGCATAGAAGGTCAGAATGGATGTTTGTACCTTGTTAACAAACACAGAGGACCTCACGGGCATGCATAGCAGCAACAGCCAAAATTACCGTCTGTTATGTAATGAGGTATGGGGAAGCTAAGCGAAAGCATTATGTCTTCAGTTGTGATTAAAAGACTGAGACTGACTCGACATCCCTTACAAGGTCTGAAAGACTGTTCCATAATCTAGGGGCCCTGCAACTGAAGGCTTTAGTGCCAACAGTAAATTCATTTATATATCGGACATGAGGGAGGCCTGAATTTTCTGACCTACTCATAGCTGAACGATTAGGAGCACATGCCCCAGTGTTTATGTGCTGTGCCCTCCTGTAAAATCTCACGTTCAGCCTTCAACAACGTATGGGTAATGGAAGGTGGGGGGCCTGTGCCCCAGTAGAGCTTTATTTCTAGCAACGCCCCTGGTATAGACATTAATCAGTTTGATCAAGTTGCTAAGTGCTTGACCTTTGAGTGCTTTACGTGGAAGAAGAAGAACTTTAAGGTCAGACCTAGCCTGAGCCGTGGAGAGAGCAGAAAACTGTGGTTATACGTTCAAATTCTCTGCTCCTAGTAACAATTCTGGCTGCTGAATTCTGAATACGCTGTAAGAGGCTCAGTGTTTGTTGTGTACATCCTGACAGTGGAATATTAATCTAGTCTATTACATACAAAAGAATGCATTCATTTTCCAGTGTCTTTAATAGTGAAAAATCATCTAAGCTTAGCAATGTTCCGTAACTGTAAGAAGTCTTGCCTTTGATGCTGCGTCAACATGTGATTTGAATGAGGGACGCCCAGATTATGGGCTGACCTACCGATGTGCCTCAGTATCGAGAGTAGAGATTAAAGCAGACCAATCCGTACTTTTGCCTCTAAACAACGGAACCTCAGTTTTTCCATGCTAATTGACAGGAAGTTTTTACTCATCTAACTCTTTAGGTAATTAAAGCTGATAACTATGCTGACAACATTTGCAGCATCATTAAGTGAAGCTGAAATGTAGATTTGGGTGTGGCAGCATGAACAGAGAGAACAATACGGGCCCAAGCACTGACCCCTGTGGTACTCCAAATATGACACTGATGAAGCACTGCTACTATTACTTACTAATGGTTCATGATGCTAGTTCACTACTAATGGTGTCACTGATGAAGCACTAAAACTGTCATCAAACCTAAATGTATTGATAATGATCAGTTAAATAGGAGGTGAACCACCACTGCCTCAGTTCCACACAAGCAAACTTCTGATTCAAACCTATGCAGCAAAATAGAGCAGACAACAGTGTGAAGAGCAGCAATACGATGGAGGAGCCAGGGCACTGTTTTTTTGGGATTGACAGTGTATTCATACAGGTACATTCACATGTTCTGTCAGTAGGCCACACCGGACGTCTTGTAACAACGGCTAAAACCAGTGCTCATTAACTCTCAAGGGAAGTATATCGCACTTACCAGAGACAGCTTATTTTCATGCAAATAGCCAGACTTCAAATTACATTTGCAAGCCTGTTACCAAACTGATGCAGTAAATTGTGTTCTAACTGCAACTCCTCGTCACAGGCTTTGCTAACTGATAGTGATCATTAACTGCAGTCATGGCATGTGGACAGATCGTGTCATTCAGAGACTGCATGTCCACTGCCCTGGGACAGACTCCACAGTTACAGGGGTAGTGCAGAGGTAGCCCTCCTGCCAAGCAGTAATCAATTAAATAAACAAGGTTTCCACATCCTCTTTATACAGCTCAGACCATCATTATTGTGATACAGACTGAATTAGTTCAATTACACTTAGCCAAACTAATTAGTTCCCTAAGTGTTCAGATGGAAAACAATCCCTGGATTGTGTAGGAAGGTTTAACCTGGAGCTTTCATGGGAGGGGGAAAGGGTCAGGTACAATCCTGGAGCTTTCAGGGGAGGGGGAAAGGAGCAGGTACAATCCTGGAGCTTTCAGTGGAGGGGGAAAGGGTCAGGTACAATCCTGGAGATTTCAGGGGAGGGGGAAAGGAGCAGGTACAATCCTGGAGCTTTCAGGAAAGGGGATGAGGGCAAATTCAATCTTGTCCCATCACCAGCGAGAAGACTGATGGAAGGTTGCCTCGTGACTGTCTGAAGTGCGTAATGCCCCACCCTGTAATATCACCAGGATTGGGCAGATGCCTACTTGTTCTCTTGGAATCCCTCTATTGATACTGTAGTCACACACTCAAGCTTGAGCGTTTTACAGGAGCAACATTCCCTGCAGTGTGTAGTAGAGCAGATTAAAAATCCCCATATTATCGCACATGTTAGACATAATGTAACCTGAATATACTATTACGAATAATGACCCTATAATGTATATTCATGCATATATCACTTAATTCTGGATAAAAGTAATGCTGTACAATAGACAAGACCCATTACAATGCTGTCATTATTATTTAATAGGCATAAAATCCCTTAAAAAGCATAGAATATACCATAGCGATAAGACGGGGTAAGCTCAAGACTTCCAGTTTCACTTCATCTTTAAAAAAATTAAATTATAATAATATTCTCTTTAATTAAAACATCCCCTCCTGGTTTTATGTTGACCAGGATTATTCTCAGAGTAAGTGTTACACCCTGCAATGTCTGCATGACTTTGAAGAATCAAAATTATAATGAAATGTTAGTAACATTCACTAAAATTATACTGTTTTTAGTGCTGAAACTGAATGTGTGCAATTTTAACGCCATGTACAGAAGGCCTGCAGAAAGGAATTTAAAAAGAGTGAATCAAGTAGAGAAATTAATTCCCTGCCTACATGGTCAATATAGAAGTGGCAGATTCACATTGGAGAAACGTCCAATTATCCTCGTGCTAACAATTCTTGGTGTTTACTATTGCTAACATAACTATTGACAGAGGCTTCTGGTGTGTTTTTATCAGAAAACAAAATGCAGAGGAAAGCCCTGGGCCCTGGTGGACCATTAATCATCCACTCACAGGAGCAGGAGACAGATACACACAACTCTGACGGTTTGCGACATCGAGCTACGCGGCGAGGCGTCCAATCGCTGGGGACTAGGAGAGCCGGTGAGGGAGCGGACTGACTGACACGCTGCCAGCGAGCCTCCATGTGACAGACTGCAGCTGGCCCTGCCTGACAAAGACAGCAGAAACATTAGCATCTGTATATGTCTGTCTCATTATCCCACATCTGCCCACCTTTAGCCCGACGTGGCCTCATCTCCTCTGACAGCTCAACCTACTACCAGCCAGGGAACAGAAGAGGAGTCTGGGCTGCGACAACCGGCAGGTCGTACTGTCTACAAACGTGAAGAGGAACCGTGTTACAGTGCGCCTGAGCCTGAGGTCAAGGACCAGTCTAGTCCTGGGCTCAGGAAGCTGCTGGGTGTCATTGATGGCACTTGCCAACAAGCAGCTGTCACCCCCCTGGCATTGTAACAGTAGTGCTTCCTCCCTGGCTGCCTGTTTTCATGCTCATGAATATTTGAACCTGTCACTGGAGGTTCAGTGGCTGCATTGCAATGCAAGATTGCCGAATGAAGTCACAATGTTACCTTTTTAAAGGTGGATCTGTGGTCGAGAAATTACTGCCTCACAGTTTATCCCGTTACACGTTAAATTTATCCTGTGACACACCCAAAAGTAAGATGTGCCATCAAATCACAGTCTCAAGCCGGAAGCCGTTAAATGTGGTCAATTAGCAGGGGTGAGCCATGCAGTATAGTTATTAGCAATAAACATCGTCCTCATACTGCAAGCTGTCATTTTCAAAGGTGCCTGCATTTCATGCTGCCTTCCCAGAAAAGCGAGAAAAGCTGAACGTCAAGTCTGCTTAAGCGAGAGATTATTACCGATATAATTGCAAAGGTGAAAGTTAAGTGTGCTTCATCGCCTTCCCGTTCATGTGGGATGCAGTGGGACCTGCATACACTTACATCAGAATCCACTCCATATTCCTCAAATGCATATTCGCTTTGTTTACTATTTACTGTGATGCAATAAAATTGGTTTAAGATTTGGCACAGCTATTGTAATTGCAGAGCTAGAGAGCATTACAGCCCCACGTCATATCCATATATTCATTTGCCTTAATTTTGGTTAAATAAGACACAAGTCACAAGCTATATTTTAATTATAGTAAATTTGCTCAATTAGGCTGATCATGGATTTAAACTATATGGTCCTGAAGAGTAACGGAACAAAGAAAAACCATTGTTAATGAAAAAACAATGTTTACCCATTCTTCTAAAAGTATTTAAAATTCATAATGAAGCTTTAATAAAACATATTGATTCGATGTTGTTAATTGTGACTCAACGTGACATACAATGGCCTTTGCTCCACATGTTTAGTGTGTCCTCTGGTACTCTGTTGGCCCGTCAAGCCTGCTGAACAGTCCACCAGACACTTAGCATCCAAAAGAAAGATGCAAGTAATTAGGGGCAGCGATGCTCAGATGCCATTTGGGGCACACTCCACTCTAGCGCCGCTCTTCTGGCTGATATTGTGCCAGCAGCGGTCACACAACAATGGAGTAAATTGAGAAATGACAACGCATCTGCTGGAACAAAACAAAAATGGTGATCGAATAGGAAATCCCAGTCTGACATGTAAGAACTCCATTCAGGCTGGATTGGCAGGTTGGAGCTAACGATCACAATGTGTGAATAGAGAATTATTTATAAAAGCCAAACGTGTTGTCATTCATTTAAAAAAAAAAAACGAAAGAAAAGGCACCGTGGGCTGTTGACACTCCCCAGAAAAACAAGAGACGCTGACCTTTTTACTATAGATTTTTTCTCTCTCTCTCTCGCTCGCTCGCTGCCCCCTTTTCAAATGCACATTTCCCCCTCCTCCTCTGTATCTTATCTCAAATAATTACCCAGTGCTTCTGCCTCTCCCTGGTGACTTCTGCTGCGAAAAAAGCTGCTCATTGTCGGCGGACACAGGGGGATTTCAGGCCTGCTTCGTTTGGCCTGGCAACAGCTCTTAATTAACCACCCAGGTATTGGTGCAGCTTTCAGTCGGTGCTTCCCCATATGGCTGGGAGAGGGCCACACTGATCATCACCGATGGAGACGGCGAATCAAAAGGAGGCGCCGAACAGAATGCTCGCCCAGATTATTTTTAATGATCCTCTCTCTTCCGCTGAGGCCGTGTACGTGTTATTTCAAACGCCGGGCTGCCCAGCCTATTGGCCCTTGACCCCTCTCGTCCATCCGAGCGTCCCTTCGACCTAAAATGGCACACGCTGATGGAGAACCACCCATACCATTAAGGAGAAGTCTTGCTCTTTGTAAGCATTCGGTGGCTGGCTCCAGTTTCTCACACACACACACACACACACCGTTCAAAGTGATTTCACAGATGAAGGTACACATTTCTGTGTGCTCTGCTAAGGTTTCAAACTGCCCACCTAGAAGAGAAACACGACACAGCAAGCAGAAAAGAATGGCAGCTTATATTAAATTGTATTTACCGCTATGCCATATATAGAAGGAGGACAAGGACGTGGAAACCTCAGCATGGACCATCCCTTTGTTTTAATATCATTAAAACAAATGTAGTACATAGTTACTAATACTTTATTAAATATTCATAGCACTGTTTCTCTCTCAATAGGAATAGTTAACATGGAAGTGACAAGAGAATAATGTATATTTATCAGAAAAGAATTACTTTTATGAATGGGGCACGATGGCTATATAGAGCCTGGAGATGATTAGGTGGCCAGCTATCATCAGTCACTCCTGCTTGCTCTTCCGGCTCTGGCACAGGGCGCACCTCTGCTCCCGGCAGGCGGCCTTTGCTCAGTTAAGCAGCAGGAGAGACCCGGTGGCTGCTCTGCAGGAAAGACCGGACCCCCGTCGCTTTGTGCCGGCACAGAGCTGTCTGCTCACATCCCTGATCAGAACCACATGGTTCCTCAGAAGCTGGAGGAAAGTTTTTTTTTAGTTTCTATAAATATTACCCAAAGAGGTTTATTTAAATTTTGGCCTCATTTTTGCTTAATTACTTAATTTGTTATTTAACTTGGCACTTTTTAAATTTGTCTTTCATGTCAAAAAAAGCAGGGATTTTTATTCAGGCGACTAAATTCCCCTTAAGTCGGTTCCATTAGATCACTTGGAATCCCTCGAGGGAGCGAGAGGCTGAGGAGCCCAGCTGAGCACAAACTTCCTGCTGTATTCTTCGGTGTGAGGATGTTGCTGTGCACCTCTGACCAGCGGGATGTGGAGTTTCCCCAGCTCTGCGCCAATCATAACAAGCAGGGAGTCTGAGGCTCTCTTCCGTACCCAACAGGCACAGTCCAAAAACCTCGCTTCCTTTAGGAAGTGAACAGCGGTCTGCTTGGGGTTGTTCCCCACCAGGCCCACCGATGACAGCTCTCCCGGAGGCCCCTGGTCCACACCCGTATGTCCATCACTGAATCCACGTGGAGGCTCGTAAAAGGCTCGTTTACGTCTTTAACGAGCCACATAATGACAGAGCGAGTGTGCTGGGCTCGGTGACACCACAGCACCGACTTGTCTGAATCTCTAAATTAAGAAACAGCTGTACAGCTGTTCTGCCAGAAGACAGGGAGCAAATAAGTGCTTCTTCTAAATATACTGCCACACAAGTCACCAAAAGTCTCATTTCAACTTTAAGAAAGATTCCTGATTTTGAAACTTCTTTCCTTTCCTTTTTCTTTTCCTTTCATTTTTCATTTCCTTTCCTTTCATTTTTCCTTTCCTTTCATTTCCTTTCTTTTCCTTTTTCCTTTCCTTTTTCCTTTGCTTTCCTTTCTTTTTTATTTCCCTTTCCTTTTCCCTTTCCTTTTTCTTTTCCTTCCCTTTCCTTTCATTTTTCCTTTCCTTTCCTTCAATTTTTCCTTTCTTTTCTTTTTTCTTTTCCTATCCTTTCCTTTCCTTTCCTTTCCAGCCCATTACGCTCCCTCGTGAAAAGCCCAGTACAAAATGTGGTGCTTACCACCCCACTGAAACACACTGGATGCCACAGGCTTTACAGTCCAATTCAGACACCCCTGGAACCAGGAGGTGTGAGGTTCATCCGAACTTACAAAGGACAGAGTCCCTCCACAATATACACCCTTTGTGGCTGTTGCAGGGTTAAGACAATGGGATTTACACTACAGTGCATCAGCAGTGAATATGAATATGAATGTGGGGAGAGGCCTGCATGGCTTCAAACACTGAGACTGGGAGAAGATCAACAGTCAAGGTCCTTTCTTCTGCTCCCAGCAGTTTCCTCTAATTTACTTGCTCTGAAAAAAAAGTTTGTGTTATGTAAATGATCAGCAAACTTGACTGGACATAATACTGAGAAGCAAGCTTTCAGGAAATATGGAAAAGCTGAGCACCAGTACATGTTAGAGTGTGCCCCCGCCCACGCACACGTCAATACTGCATCCATAGAGTGAGAGAATGACAGAGAAGGGACAAGAGAAGGAAACCTATCACAGCCTGCTGCTCAGGCTGAAGGCCTGCTGGTCTACAGTCATGCCCTGAATGTGAAGGAAGTAACTAAATCATTTCACTATTTTAAGACTGTAAATGCAAGCTTGCAGTCGCCCTCTGTGTTACATCCATGCCTAAAGTCGGGTGAGCTGCTGGAAAGTGTTCTGAAGAGAGAGCATGTGATAACCCTCCCAGCAGCAGGCACTGCCCTCAGCACCAGGAGCCAGGCTGAGTGTGTTCGCAGGCATCGTTCTGTGCAGATGGCAGTGGCCTCCAAAGTATATACTGTAACTCCATAGCGAGCAGCATCCATTACAAAAGGACACGGTTTTTAGAGCCCTCTGTGCACACTGCAGACCAGGCTTCATGCTGAATTCTTCACCACACGTACCTTTAACCAAAAATCTAAGGGATATTATGAAGGAAGACAAGCGGGTGATTTTTATGCATCTACCATGTGACCTGTCCTTCAGAGAATAACATGAAGGACGTGTTGCGCCAGTCCAGGATGGGACTGTAACAGCCGAGTGAGCCAGCTCTCGAACCCCCGGGCGAGACGGGTGTCACCATGCTCTGTGTACCAGCTGCCCCACACCACCAGGCATGCCAGTCAAAGCCCATGTGCCCTACCTCTACACGCCACTTGGCCTAATTAAGAAATATGGGAAAGGTTCGAGAGCAGTAATGAGCAGGCCACTGACCTTGTCGCTGCGAGAGGGAGAGAAGACAGACGGTCAGGTTTGCGTTGTCTGTTTGGGGAGGGGACCCATTTATAATGAACACGGTCAAGCGGCATGGTGACACATGAGGAAATATACTCCCTTATAATTGGTTCCATTAAACCTTTAACGAATCATTTTTGCTTTAGCGACAGCAAAGTTCACTTTCTTCCTCCTGTCATGCTAATCTGGTCACATCCAACGAGGCCCGCAGTTCTGCCGTTTCCGAGAAGAAAACCAGACAATGAGAAGTCCTCTCTAACAGGAGTCTGCGTAATTAGGAATTAGGTGCCTTTAAAGGTGTCACGTGGAGAGTGGAGGGGGAGGAGCACAGGGCGGTGAAGGAGCCACATGAGTTACAAATGATGAGCACACACCCCAGGCTTCACTCCCTCCACAAAGGCCTTGGGGCCGACACCAAACAGACAGAGGCCACCCAGTAGGTTAGAGCTCGCTGCTAACCTCCACGAGACCATAATGCAGTTCTGTAGAAGATGAAAAATTCTTCCATGCTACTTGTTAATCAGCAGCAATAGTGTGTAAAATGTTTTATTTTATTTATGTGCAACACTAGCAGAAGGTGGCTCTTAATAATGCACCCAACGGCTGTCAGCTTACCACTGGAAATTAAACACAGTCGAGCCATCAGGAGTTGAGATTTATCCCTTTGCTAAATCAGGAGTGCATAGAGGGAAACTCATTATAGCTCAAGGCAATTTTCCTCCAAAACAAAAACCTTTCATTTAACCAAGAAAAATGAATGAGAGTTGGTTTTACGAGAGCCAGTTTTATTTGCCTAAAAGCCAGGAGCTAATTCATTGAGGCTCATTTTCCTGATAGAGATCATTAAGGGCAGCGAGTCTGAAATGGCTCTCCAAACATCAGCACGCTGGTCTGCTTGACTAACATCCTTTGCTCTCAATGGCTACTCATATTTCACCCATCAAAATGTGAAGCACTCTTACTTAATGCTGACTTGACTAGCACCCTTTCATGTCGCAATCCATTTTTTCATTTTTATCTCAGCAATAAAGTCATGCTCCCGTTGTATTTTAAGCTCAGGCAGTCATTAGCTTTACTGAGGCCTCACTCAGTGAACCTGCGTATGGTTGGCTGATGTTCTCACGGCAATTGTGATTAAACCACGCGTTTTATTGATTTAGATCCGATATATAAAACCTCTGTTGCACATTCGAATCTACCGGCGGCTGCTCTGTAGGCTGGCAGACGACACACAGCTAAACATTTTTATTTATTTATTATTTTTAAAACAATTCCAGTATGCTGATTAGGCAAGAATAAAGAATAAATTACTTCACAAAGCAACTGGGATATATATATTGCCTTTATAAAAAATACAAACTATTTTTTTGAGAATGGGGGAGACGGATGAATGTGCTAATATTGATTTTACCTTAAGAAAAGACCTGGGGTAGACCGCAAGCTCATTTCCAGCTCGTCATTAGGAAGAGCAGAGAGGGCCAGACTGCTAAGTGACAGCGGATTTGTTCTATTGCTTTGAATGGCTGATCAGCCTGTCATGGCTGCCGTCTTGTTCATTTTAATAAAGCACTCACAAGCCTATTGACCTGAAGTAAAAGAAACACGGTGTCTCAGCTTTGCTCCAACAGTCTGACACTGTCTTGTCTGACAACATGCATCGCGATGCATTTTTTATCAGAATTAAGCTTTCCCGGAATCTTCTAAGAATATTAAATACTGAGCCTGCCTACCGACCAACCGCCAGCTAGATTAATACAGTAGAAAAGCACGTTTATTTCAGTCTCTATATTTTGCCTCCATAATCTCCATAGTCTTAGGTGCTGGCAGTGGTAAGCTGACTCAGAGCTTTTCTAACCAGCTTGAAACTCCTGCTCCATTTGCTATTTACCCATAATGCTATGGAGGAAAAAAAAAAACAGGGACATGGAGAATTTATAAGTGTTGATTTCCATAATACATCAAACATGGCTGTCGTCCTGAAAGTGTAATTGTCTTCAGAAAGACTTCAAAAAGTAGTATACTTGGAAGAGTGTTCTTTATGAATCCTGACTTGTTGGGGAGTAATTGACAGCCTTCTGCTCTTTATTTGGTAACGCTTTTCTCGAGAGTCTGGTAAATATCCCTTTGAAGGCTGCCATTTTTTATTTATACATATTTGAATGCAAAGACTAAGCCAGATGTTGGTAGACAGGCAGCTGAGTTGGAAGGCCTTGGGGGGGGATACCCAGGGCCCCCTGAAGTAAAATTGAATGTTCAGCAAACACAGGGCCATGTACTGAGGAGAAAGACCACTGCTTTCCTTGACTGAAGCATACTGACTTGTGGGAGGCGGCTAAGGCTGAAGGACTTAGCGCCACCACCAGGCCGCAGCCCACTCACCCTCATCACCCCCCCGCCAGGCCAAGGCATGCTGTGTTCAGGGGGTTTCGTACACGCCGTCTGCAACGAACTCACTTGCACTTCCAAGTCATTTATAACAGGCTTTACTCTAAGGTATTGCACAATCTCATTATCACTGGATTTTTTTGCATATTTAACTACAGTGTTTAATTAGAAAGTATTTTATTATTCATGCACATAATTTGACTCGAGCTCAAGTTGCAGCTCTTTACCGTAAAGAATGAAAAAGGCGCGAATATAAAAGAGAAACCGTAAAACCTGTTTCTTCTAGAATGGAAAGTTCTAGTTTGTAATCTTTAATGTTCAAGAGGTTAAACCCTGTTCTCATATAATGGCTTTTAATTTAGCTAATAGCTACCATGTAATGTGCCTTTAGAAATGTACTAAATTCTCAGCAGTTGCCTTGCACCGTGCTGCCGGTAAGTACTTTGCTTTGTTTGGCTTTGACGTAGAGAGTCTTTGCGCAGGGTACAGCTCTTGATGTATTATTAAAATTGGAAATGGACTCCGGAGACATCATCTAGTTATATGCTTTCATTTGCTGGATAAAGCGAGGGTTGTGTTCATCTTTTCTCCTGATTGGTCATGGCACTGCTGGTGGGGGGGTTCTTTCTCTCCTTTCGTTTCCTCCCCAGCATCCCCCGCTTCCTTTATCAACATGTGCCTTATTATGCGGGCGAAACGGTCAAGCTGCTGGTTTTGTTTAAAGTTTCAATTAGTCATTTGACTGAACACATCTGTTCTTGGCAGCATCCTGATCCTGGACGGGGCCGATTAGCAGCTTCCACCTGCTGAAGCTCAGCAGCAGGCTTCAGGACACCGGCCACGTTTCCACCCGTTTTACAGCAGGTGTCATCGAGGTGGCAGCTCATAGCCGTTCCCCCTTACACCCCCCCACTGTTTCATGAAATCCGCTGGCCACCTTCCACCAACGCCATCCCCGCTCCCCACCTTCC
>JAACJT020000016.1:1101518-1113799 GCA_009936485.2 Gymnarchus niloticus | reverse complement strand
TATGTATTCAGTTGCAGCCACGTGATTCTCTTTCTGGAGATGCAGGCTGGTCACGTGAACGGGCAGGTGTACCTAATGAAGTGGCCAAAGTGTTTATTTCCTCATATGTTAAAAGAATTACATTAAGAAGTAATGTTAGCATCGGAAGAATTTCAAAGCTGTAGCAGAAATACAGGTGTCTGTTCATTTTTCTAGTTCTTTCCTTTTTTGAATATTAATATCAGTTGATCCATCTATTTTTCTAACATTGAGCAACCTGCAGCCCAGACCTGGCAGCAAAAAAAAGGCACAAGACAGGGGTACACCCTGGATGGGGGGACAGTCATTCACAGGACATAAAGCAGGGGTACACCCAGGATGGGGTGAGAGTCATTCACAGGACATAAAGCAGGGGTACACCCTGGATGGGGTGAGAGTCATTCACAGGACATAAAGCAGGGGTACACCCAGGATGGGGTGAGAGTCATTCACAGGACATAAAGCAGGGGTACACCCTGGATGGGCTGAGAGTCATTCACAGAGCACACGCACACACAGTAAAGTTCTGGAGTGCATATTTTGCTATTTCACGGAGAAGGTTCAGCATGGCAGGCACAAAATATTAATCTGAATTTATTTAATACATTAATATTCTGCAAAGAATGACTGTTTTATTTAGAGAATCAGTTGTTATTTTTTCAAAGCCTAAAGTTTCAATCTTTTGATTTTTAGATATTTAATATGATGTACTTTGTAAATTTTCAGATGCATTTGTTTAGATGTTTTACATTTATCTCTGAATGTTTTGAGCTATGCTAACAGCTTACACGCACACACTCTAATGGTTAAATAAGTAAGTCATTCTTTTTTACTCTATACTGCTCTATTCTAAATGTTCAGTCCCTAATAAAAATTTTAAAAAGTGATACATTTGGGCTTATTTGTGTTTCTGAAATTGAAAGGAATCCATTTAAAGCTGATTAAAAAGAAAGCTTTTCTTAAAGGTATCGTGTTACAGTGCAGCACTGGGTGGACGGTCTGCAGCGAGGGCTGAACTGTAAAGTGGTTTGCTATTAATAGGGCGTCCATTTCATTACAGGTAGTGATTTCCAAATGGACTCCCTCCCTTTAACGCCTCAGCTTCAAGGAGGTCTGACATATTTTGTAGAATGAGGACAGAAGTCCGCTTCCAGTAACTGCAGCCAATCTCTATGATTGTCAGGGTTCGTGAAGGTTCACTGTGGCCCAGTAGTGTTGGCTTCATCCGAGCGATACATTGGGGAATTAAATAAAACGTTGGAGGCATTGTGGGAAAGTGATCAGCAGCAGTGTAAACGGGGAGCTTGATGGCAGTTGTTGGCGTGCTCTGTGGAAACGAGGTGCTGTAAAATTAATTTCAAGTGAATTATTTACTGCCTGCCCTATCTGCATTAGGATGTCAACTGGGTTGATTGGTGTGACAGAGTGTTCAGGAAAAGAGAAAAAGACAAAGGAATGAAATGCTTTTTTAAAATCATATACAATTAACGCTGATGTTTTGTTGTTGATTGTGTCATAAAGATTTTATTGTCTAGCCCTCATTTCAAAGGCACAGGAAAGTCTGAAGGAACTGATCTTAATAAATTTGCTGAATTTTAAAGTTAGTATAAGTAGAATGAAGCAGCAAGATGAATTTAAGCTTGGCACAACTGAAAGGATGTGAACGCTTCTTGAGAACCTTGAGGAAATCTGGCAGTTATGACTATGACGATGAGAGCAGAAGGGTGGCTCCCTTCTTTAAGGTTGACTGTTTTTCTTCATTTTTTTGGAAGCCGTTCTGGACAAGACCTTCGAGAAACTGATGAACTGCAAATGTGATGGATCCACATGATGCAGAGGAGCAGCAAGACGGCAGGTCTGTGGGTCATGTGATCACCCCGCCCAACGCTCTCTTACCTGAAGCGCTGAGCCACGGCACATCCTCTGGGCCCTGCGGGGCTCCTCACGCCGTTCCCGCCTCAGCTCATACCATCTCACACAGCCCACACGTCTCTTCAAGCCGCCTCGCAGCACTGCAGGCAGGCGGGGTGCTCACAACACGTGGTTGACGAGCGTGGGGAGAGGGTCTCCCCAGGTGGCTCCGGCAGGCTGTGTCAGCGTTTCCAGGGAGATCACTGAGCATGCTCTCCAACCAGTCAGCTTGTGCAAACTTGCACTTGCAAACGCCTTAGCATGGCTGAGGTGACCTTCCCTGATGTGACCAGTGATACCTCAAAGTAAACCATAGCTATAATATCAGAATTAAAGTGCTTTAAATCCTATATGAGAACAGATCATTTCAAGTCAAGGTTAAACACTAACACAACTGAAAAATCATTTTAAAAACTTAAAAAGTAATCATCTACAGTCATGATAAACATGGAGGAGGATGGAGGATAATCAAGGACAGCAGCATAAAATGAATCTCATATTATTTTCCCTCATATGGAATTTTTTCCGCTTTTATACGAGCTCTAGCGCCGTGCCTGTCTGCATTCAGGTGTCTGGCCCGAGCTGCGCAGACAAACGCAGACCTGCAGGCCAGTTGTACAGACTGACAAAGAGCTACACTGCCTACAGGAAAAGCGTTGGCCTGTAAATCAACCACGCCAGCACAGAGAAGCTTGTGGAACTGTGCTAAGTGCCCTCTGATTGAGGAAGGTGGTAAAACAAAACTGCTCAGGATTTGAAAATGCTGACACAAGGCGAGCTGAAAATACATCCTATAGATTATCTGATAAATCATACATGTGACATTGCAATAACACCCTGAAATGTACACTGTGCAGATAAACAAAATGTGAACACACCACTTAATCTAGACTAACACATTACACACCTCTTCCTTCCCCGGGGAGCACCCTGTGGACCTGTCTTTTAAGGGATGAAAACGGCATTTTTATACGTGAAAATTCAGCCACTAATGATTTTCGATGGTGACACAGTTCACGGAGCTAAATATGATGGCAATATAATTTTCACCACCCGTGCAGACTCTTTCTTTAAAGAACACAAGTGTTTCAAGCAGGAGGTTTTTTGGGGGTTAAAACCGTACAAATAGAAGAGATGTGAGAACAAAATGGCATACAGAATGACTGCGTTGTCACTGAGAATTTACACGATGTACACAGTATATCAGTGTAAGTAATATCCGCTCTTTTACAGTGTTTGCTTTTGCAAAAACAAACAAAAAAACACAACGTGCATTCAAAACAGCATATTCAAAAAATACTAATTTTATCTGATTGTCTTTTCACAAATTTTTGTTTTAAGTGCAGCCAAGAGTTTTTGGCACCGATGTTCCTGATTATTTTATTGAATTTTTCCCATCATTCCCTACTTCTGAAGCTGAAACGCATTGTGGATTTCAGTCAAAATGCTACTTAATTTACTTCAAGTTGCTTTTTCTCATAACAAGGAGACAGCGTGAGTTTTACAGCGTGACTGAGGTTAACCTGGCCCGTCAGCATGGTGCTGAGGTGCTGAGCACAGCTGGACCCATACGAATCTGGAGAGGACTGTCGAGGGAAGGTCACATGGCAGGAACGGTAGCTACCAAAAATAGGATGGAGGGGCACACTGTGTCCCCAAATGGGGGGTTAGAGAGTGGCGTGCCTTCGGGATATGGAAGGAAACTGGATCACCCAGCAGAACTCAAAGCAAACCCAGTAAATATCAGGGTGCAAAATCACCCAGGCCAAGGCTGGAAGTGAAGCCAGGGCCTGGCTGTTTGACCCAGCGACACTGAGTTCAGCACAGATTCAGAGACATCAGCTAGCAGCTAATCACGGCTTCAGGTCTCTCTCCCCTCCACACACAGCCGTAGCTCTTCAGTATTTCTAGAGAAAGTAAATCTTCCTACTCTGGGTTCTTCTCCGTTTTGCTCCTTGAGATCCAGCAGAATTTTGCCTCGTTTTTAAAGAGGTATGAATCACCCCATAAGTCATAACACTCCATCGCCATTGGCCTCAAGGGGCTCGTGTTTTCGGCAGCTAATGATAGGCTTTAGCTTGTGCTGGGTTAATTACTGCGAACTGTCACACGGTTAAATTACGGTTCACATAAAAACATTCACTACAGTCACTAGCCAACGGTGTCGGATTAACCTTTTGTGCTTTAAACGTTACTGAGGAAAGACGTATGAATACAACTTAAAACCCGTTTCACTCACTCAGTCATGCTCCTGACCTGTGCTTCAGAAACCACACTGTAAATGTCTGACTCCATATACACATTATGCTGTATCTCAAAAAAAAGGTAGTCATCAAAAGGTACAGTGACAAACCCACATTTCTATAAATTTCACCATGGTACGAACACACGTCAGGCCCTGTGTGATGATGTCAGCATGAATACCTCCTCGGGTTTTCCTTTTAAGAATTTTTTTAGCCGCACAGCTATGATAAAGAGTTGGGTCACGTTTTGCGTTCTTTCGCCACTCCCCCCCAACACCTCCCCCTTCCGGAAGGTCATTAACTGGAGAGTGCCAATTAACCCTCACACGGCCAGACTCTACCCAGGTGAACACAGAGCCTCATCAGCGGGGATGAGAGGCACAAAACCCTCAGCCTGAAATGTGTGCCACGTGACTCCGCAGACTGATACCAAAATATAAACCCAGCATTAAGGGTTCTAAGTGCTGAGCGTGTCCTCTCAGGGATCAGCTGACAGGATCCTAGGCATGGCAGAAGTTCCAGCAAGTTGTCCGTGGCATTGATGCTGCAGGACGCCGTAACAAATTACCCCCTCTTGCAGTCTTCAGTTTGCGATTTCCCGCTTTAGGGCCCCGCATTTTCATCTTGGCGAGCACACATAAGCAAGAAAAGGCCACGCGGCTTGTTTCCTGTACGTTTGCATTAGTACACACGCTCACATACCTCATCTTTCAATTGCCTGAAATATCTTGCATCTGAAGCAGGGTGTATGCCTGGCTCCCAGCACGCACACACGTTCTGTGGCTTCTCCCGCCTCTCGCCAGATGTGCTCGGCAAGCCCCACATGACTCCCATGTGCGGAGCCAACGGGAAGACGTGGAACCAGACCACTGCATCAGCATCGTGCCTCTTCTAAGCAACGGACAAAACAGCCTGCAAAATGACAAACCCGCCATTCACGAAGCAAGCACGGGAACTGCGGTCGGTTATTCGACTCTTACTCATGTGCCAGGGTGAGAGAAGAGGCAGGAGTCTGTCTTTATAGCATTACCAAAGCCATGCCACCCCCCTGTCGGCCTCTAATAAAGGAACTGAAATCTTCGAGCCATGATGCGGGTGACAAATTCTTCTGGAGCCTCCCTGTTGGTCCGTTAAAATCGAGCAGTTGGCATGTACTGCTATTGGAACCATATGTGCCAGAGAATTCCTTTTCTGGTAAGACATTCCCAAAACTGTCAAACGGCCAGACACTTTGGTGTTGCTCTAATCTAACCAGTATGTTGCAAAGGGCTCCTATGGCTTTGATCACTTTGAGATCATTTGGTACAAATTGAACTAGCCAAACTTCGGTTCTGGTGGATCAGATCTGTAAACGTGTCGAATTAAATGCTTCACTGAATGCAATTTCCACATGAAAAGATGGCTGCCTTCGGAACATGACGTGTGTGCTTTTTAGCCAATAAGCAGGTTAAACATCTTATTTCATTACAAAAATCCACAGTACAGCCCATCTTGCAGCTGTGATCAGTGTAACTCATGAAGTGCAGCTTGTCACGTGGAGAAAGAGCAAAAGGACTGGCATGTTGCTTCAATGGACAACACTCCACCATTGGACTTTCCATCTGCTCCTGACCCTTTATTTGCTCACATCTATCCCCTGTCCCACGAACTCTCAATGGGTTCCCTATGTGTGTAAACTAATGACTTTGCCAGTACTCCACTTTAAGAACATCACGCTCTAGAGATAAGGAATATTGAAATAACCATGAGCTCAAAAAGACTTCTCCTTTATACCGTAGTCCCTCCATAGCTTTGATTTGAAATTACATTGAATGAATTGAATGAACACTCTAAGCATAATTTTCCTGAACAAAAGAAACTATTTTATAAATAAGCAATGTACAGATAAATGTATTCTTTGCACATTGTAAGTGGATGAAGAAATACATTTACCTTGTGGATAACAAAACCCATCCACACACACACACACACACACACACACACCTCATTAGATGTCCCTGAGGCTATGGCAGGGGACTTCATAACTGACTGCCAAATAAATACATATTGATGATTTTCCTTCCAAAATAAATTAGGGTACAGCCAGCTCCACATGCTGCAGACTCCAAAAAGATGAGTCCAAGTTCTGCAAAATATACTAAGCTTGCAATATTGTATTTCTGACACTATGTTAAAAAGTGCAGGTTTCCCACCACGGCCACTGCCTCACTGCAGTGGGTACACAGGCGTTCCTCTCTGGAAAGCGAGGGTTGCCAGGCTGTCAACAAGACCAGGATGAGCATGCTGAGTTTATCACAGCTAGTGTTCAGTAACCACCATTAAGAACTCTGCTGTGGTATGCTGTTTCAGACCAAATGCAGTATGAGTTTGCTCTGGGTCTTTGTGGATTACATCATTTTCTGCATTTTTAGTAATCTGGCTTAATGCTCCGTGGTTATTTCTAAGAGTTAGTGTCTAACTGCATTTTGACGTTAGGAACAACATTGTTCATTAGTCTACTGCCTGTCCCACATGCTTTCCGCCTGATTTCCTTGGTAGATCGACACTCTCTAATCACATGGAGGTCAGGGAAAGTGTATCTTTCAGGTGCGTTCACAATTCTTGCTAGTAGCTATTAGCTGCGTTCAGGCCTTTTTCCTGTCAGCCTTTCAGATTCACCCACACCTCACTCTAATAACATTGAACTGGTCCAGTTGCAGCTTTCATTACTTTGGCTGTACCTTAATGAGCACTTCATTCTGCACTGGCCTTGGATAAAACTGAAAACCCTAAATTCTGTCCCAAAATCTTGAAGCTGAGATTTCTATCCTGGCTTCTAACAGGATCAGTTCCTTGGTTTCCTCCAGGTCCACGTAAGCAGATAAATGAGAGCACACATGCAGGGAAGCATGGACTGCAGATGGGGGGGTGTCACTTCAGACGGGCACATCAGAGACAGCTGTACGACTGCCCACTAACTTCCTGCCAACAGGCCCATAAAAACACACCTGATATGTCAATCAAGCAGTACTAACGACCCCCCCCCCCTTCAGGGAAAGTAATCCAGAGTTAAAACCCCAACCAAACGAATCCCGCACCATGTAAAGTTCCTCATGCCTGAAGGAAGGAGATGGACAGGAAAGCTAGCAAACCAAATCTGTGAGACTTCAGTCTGTCACTGAGCTGTACAACCCCATATAGGACAGATGGGGGCACCACTGCTGGAACATCCTACCTGTCAGGATGCTCAGCTTCTCACCGAGATGTACAGAGGAGTACGCACTCTTGAGAAAAGAGATCCAAACTACACGCGATGACAAGGGTGGCCAGCAGGGGCACTGGCTCTGGCATAGGACACATAAATACTCGTTTTCCTTAGTGTCATATTAGGTTAAAGTATATCCGCCATGTAATTCAGGGCTGTTTCCGTTGTGAGCACATTGACACATCAGCACCAATTGTCAGCTGGTACCAGTATTTTTCCCTGTTGCACAGTAAAGAGAAGCCATCGCTGACCTCCTCATTAAGACAAACCACAGTACAGGCAGTGCTGTAGCTACCCTGGGTGAGGTACAGAACAGAAAAGTCAGAAAGGGACCCTGGAAAGGTGGCCCACACCGATGGCGTCAACACACCACACAGATAGTGTCAGAAATGTGGAGATGTGTCCTGTTCAAAAATGCCTCCCTAGCTTTTCAAGTGACGGAACACAATATCTGCTGCTGAGTTGTGTCACGGGGCACCGCACTCAGCTGACAGATCAAAATAATAAACACTGACTCTAGCTGATACCTATGAGAAAGCGAACAGTGTCGATGAAATAGGGCACTTCTTCAAAGCTTGAATAAAACCTGACTGCCCTTAAAGAAAAAAAAGAAAAAAACAAACTGCACAAAATAAAAGGAACCCTGCCCCTCCGAGAGGCACATGGTCCTCCAGCTAAACGGTCCTCCAGAGAGAGGGGCTGAAGAGAAGAGGGGCTCAGCACACTGCGGAACTTTGAAGAGCAGATTCCGGCCACATGGGCAGCGCTCGCTGGCTGGAGGTACGAGTTGCCTGATCCCAGATCAAAAGACAGGAAGCACCATGAGGAAATAAATAGGCAAAAAATTATTTATGACTTTAAAAGAGTAACTGCATTGGACAGGTCGTGTTTCTTAATAAAGAACAACTGTGCCACGTGACAAATCAAAGACCGTACTTGATTCACACATGCCATCACTTCCCTAGGATTTTACAGCCTGGTTTAAAATAGCAGGGACTGAAATAGTCCAGCAAGTATACTGGGCAAAGGTAGCAGACCCCACCACGCAGGGGATGCTCCTTTCATTTTTAATTGCTCTATTTTTCCAGGCCACTTAAAGGGGGTTTTCTCTGACTAGTTATTCACATTCTCATTTACCAAACTGCTGATGTATGCAAATTATAGTTTGCGAATTACTCTATGTAATTACAGCAAATTACCGCATTATGTGAATATCGTAGTGGCTCGTATTTCAGGGTTTCACACAATGCTGTAAAATTACGCATACTTTTCATTCCAGTGAAAATGCTGTGCTTTGCCTCAGCTATCCATTGTTCAGCCTTTGGACTTGTCATTTTTGTTATTCTAGTTCGAAATGTCACTAAAACACATGCTGCATTTCAGAAAGAAGCTGACCATTTGTTTACTGTCATATGCAATAAAATGCTACATACCAACGTAAAGTGGCGTTTACGTTCTTATTTGTTTAAGCATAACACAATCCTAGTGAAGCAAATCCTCGTGGGATTCACTTCAACAGAGCTATGGAGAGCCACATTCCTATCGCTGTTTTCAGGGCACTGTGCTTTTCCAGACGGCCAGAGGGGACGCCATTTAAGTCATGTGACAGTTTCACGTGAGCCAAATAGACTCAACTGGCAGCTGAGATGCGTATGCCGGAGTGAAACTACAGCTAAACAGCAGTCTCCCACCTTGCAGCTTTCTCTTCGCGACTATTGGCTACTGCAGCTGCCCAAACTTTTCCACGGTCCAACGGCAGCGCCGTGAATCAAATCCGTGGACAGGCTGCTATTGTTCCCAATCTCGAGGTGCTGAGAAGCACTTTGTTTTTAAAAATGTGCACGGTGTCACCGTGGACGACCATTTTGGAAGTGACATTAAAGATGCGTGAAAACAATGGTCAGGCTGTCCACCTCGGAGCAGCCCTGAAGTCCCAGTGAACCCCACAGGGTTAGGCTGCGACTGGCTCCTCTGCCGGCTACAGGGAGGGGCATTTTGCCACCCATGGTGCAAACAAATTTGCACCATTGAGTCAGATGCCTTTTGCCACTTGAGATATTTAACAATTCCACCAAGTGTTAACAATGTCCTGTTTACCAGGTAAATATACATCTTAAAATAATACCAACTAAACCACGCAATAAAAGACACGTGGTACTGCTGTCAACAAAATGAATTGAAGGCTGCAACACCCCCCCCCCTTGCCCTCTTTTTTTCCCCCCCCCCCCCCCCCCCCAGTGTTGCCCTCCAGCACAGATGTTTAATAAAGATTTTCTTGGGTTTAGAAGCAGAACCCCCTCCCCATCTATCTGTGTCAATCATCACAGGTGGTTTATTAAGGGAGAGCCTCTGAGCAGGTTCTTACTGTTCTAAAGCCTCAACCTCGCTGGCAACGTTGTCACCGGGGCCCCCACGTGAGGGCCGGCCATCTGCATCTATGGTCGGCGTATTTGTGTTGCTGAATGTCTGTCCATGCGTGTGCGTCTCCCACTCCCCTAGATCGCCCCGATAGAGTTACGCCAGAAATCAAAACAATACTTCACTGTTTCCATGGCGATTGATGTCGACTTTTGTTTCAGCTTGAAATAACACTTTGCTGGAGGGTAGGTTTTGGCCGAGAGGGGCCCATAGATGGTGTTTGTGTTGACCTGGCGTTGGCCTGCTCTAATAACTTTGTGATGATGTATCAACGCATTCCTGCCCTGCACCCTCATCCCCGGCACCGGTCTCAGGAGACTTATCTTCTGAGACATCTGCTCTGGGGTCTGGGTTCTGGTTTCAGTGGAATGGGTCTGGGATGGACTATCAGACAGCCAACAGCTCACAACCAGGTAACAGGCAGACCAACAGCTCACAAACTGGAAAAAGGCAGCTAACAGCTCTTCATATAGGAAATCAAATTGCTCATGGTAAGTACTGAAAAATATCCTTAGAAAACAAAGCTAAGTTCCAGATTTCCTAGTTATTCTTACACAGTTATTATATATCTTTCGATAAATGCTTGGCATAAATCAGTTGTTATAATCAAGTAATAAGTTAATGAAGACATTACTGCATTTCATACCTTGGGTGCTGATTACCCCTGACAAAGAGGCAAACTGTGCATCGTGAATGACATCAAGGTTTCGTCAGGAGACAAAGAGTCTTCCGATCCATTGTTTCGCATCAATACTAACTTGACTGGCAGGTCTCAGTGGTTCAGGCCAGCAGACAGACAGCAAACCATATTGAGGACCATGCCCTGTTCCCTGTCCGCAGAGCACTTAAAAGTATTAATTAATGTCATTTTCTCTGTTCCCATGAGCAGCACAGCTTCAGTCAAAGGTCAAATAGGTCAAACATGTCATCCCCGACACCCAGCCCTCAGGCAACCTGATCCTAGCCACAGTATTGCTGCCTTGGGTGCCTCTTAAACAAGCCTCATTTCAGCAAAGTTCATTGTCATCTCCATGACATCCATCCCACAAGGCCTTTTCCGGCAAGGCTGAAGATTTCTTTGAAACCCCTAAGTTAGGGCTCTCCTGCTTCATGGGAAATGATTCAATATCTCCTGCTGCACTAAAATAACAGCATTGTAATATCGAGCAGTGATATTTTTGAGCATTATTATTGCATTAAGTCTCATCCACTTTTCACTATTGTCGTGGTAAAATACAGAAGAAAATCCACACCTTCTTAATGTACACAAAAGGATAAATATGAGCAGAATTAGTTAATGATATAATATGAGACTCAGTAGTTGTTTTTACAAGGATGTTTTTACAACCTCTGCAACAATAAAGGGAACAGGTAAAACACCAAGTGATTAAATTTAATGAATACCAGACAAGCATAATACAATCTCAGCATCAGTAATAAAAGGTTACACTGCTCTTTGAAATATTTAACGGCTTTCACAATTTTGTTTGAATCCAAGCTAAATATTTATTGTTTAGCGTTATATTATATTAAAAGCAGTCATAATCTGATTTTGATTTAAACAAGCGTCTGTGGTTATGCTGGAAACATCTTAGTGTGGCACAAACATACCAGAGATTGATGCCGTACAGACCAGGGCTGAGGTAAACTGTGGGTAAACAAACAGTCATAATTAAGGTAGAGCCATGCAGTAACGGGCCATTTCATTCAAGTTAGGATGGGCTACTGAGTCACTCAATCCTGAACACTGTCTTTGGCACATCAGCGTGGGAGAATTTGGACAGTCAAGTTTTATTGCAAAAAAACAAATTACTAACCTCAGTTTAATCATATCCAATTCTGGAAGTGAAAGAGTTGAATGAAACACACATTAGAATGTCAAGCTTCAAAGAGTCCGCGAGAAGAGTGAGTTTTTCCAAGGCTGGGTCAGGAACTGTGTATTCATGAGTGAGCCTGGGCATTGAAGTGTACAGTTAGCAGAAGTCAGCTGAGATGTTAGAAAGTGCCAAAGGCAGCTGGAGAGTGAATGGATTTAGGGTGCCACACAGCCATCATTCATGGGCATCAGGAGAAAGGTACACTTACACAGGGAGTTTTTACAGAAAAGGGGCACAGTGACTCTGCAGTAATATGGATGGATGGGTGAATATACAGTTACTACAGCTAGTCACAATGCTGCCAAAAATTACTTAAATAAATGTTATGAATGCTGTGTGATTCAGTTGGCATGTTTGAATACTTCTGCATTTCGATGTCCAGAGTGGCACAAGTGTTACGATGTCATACATACTTCACTCTGCATCCTTTCCCTTTCCCCATATGCAGAAAGGCCATGGGGGGGGGGGGGGGGGGGGGGGGTGCGGCGGGGGCCAACCCGCTTTGGCTTGCCTTTCGCCCCGGTGTTGTGCAAAAAAAACAGCCCCCCTGGGCTTGGTTTCTTGTTTGTT
>JAACJT020000016.1:1048289-1080480 GCA_009936485.2 Gymnarchus niloticus | reverse complement strand
CTGTGTTACTCAGGAGGGCGATACCCTACTCCAGAGTGGATGCGTTACTGTGTTACTCAGGAGGGCGATACCCTACTCCAGAGTGGATGCGTTACTGTGTTACTCAGGAGGGCGATACCCTACTCCAGAGTGGATGCAGTTCTGTGTTACTCAGAAGGGCGATACCCTACTCCAGAGTGGATGCAGTTCTGTGTTACTCAGGAGGGCGATACCCTACTCCACTTCCCAGCACAGAAGGCAGCGTTTCACTGGTGCAAAGGAGGTCCTCCCTGGAGCTCAGTGTCATTCTGGCCAAGCTGAAAGGAGAAACAGTGTAGGTGAGAACTTGGCTAAATGATGAAACAACAACAGCTCCGTATCTCTATCTAAAAGGACATCAAAGACGTTTTGATCAGAGGGAACGAGAATGAGAATTAAAAACAATAGCAATCCATATCAGAGAATATAAGGCTCAAGGCTTGCTCATCCACTCAGTACAAGTACTTGTTCACAGGTGACAACACAGTTTTAAGCCTGACATTTGTAAAGTAGCGGCCAAGCTCTATGAATGTCATTGACAGTGCTGAATGAGTTGGGGCTGCTTGTATACAACACAGCAATGAGGAAGGAACGTGGGACGCCGCTCATTATAAGCTAAAAATCAATTGTGAGATTCCCAGGCTTCCTGTAATACTCGTATTCTTCTGCACAGTTAGCGAATTCTCCAACTCTCACAATTAGCACTTATAATAAGGCGGGGGACCAAAACAACTTCCTACTCAAGCCACATCTGCAATTAAACTCAGGGGGAAAGGGCTGGACTTGACTTTCAATGCTCAGCAGAGAGAGAGAATAATCAAGCAGGTGTTATCGACTATATTGGTTTCTGCCCATGACTTCTGACCCCTGTAAAGCCATCAGGGAAAGGTCAACATCCCGGAGGCCCCATAACATTGCTGACTTTTCCAGGCTCAGATGCTGTATGCTGGGATTTGTACTAAGCAAGTCAACTGACTTTTGTCCCAGGGAGAGGAACATTACCCTGCCTTATCTGGTTATGAGTGGGCCTCATGGCATATATAAATAAACGGCATCATATCTGATCACAGGGTATGGTTCTGTCTGTCAAAACTTCCTTTGGAAAATAAGTACTTGATATATTCAAGAGCCAGAGGGATGACTACATATTTTCAAACATATTGGAAATCAATGAAGAGCAAATTATTCATGGAAAAATATATCCTGCGCTGAAACACTGAGGGTCAACCCACTGGATTTATTAGGAAACATGGCTACACAAATCACAGATGGGTCGTGTCTGGGGGGCAGAGTTACACAAGGGTGCTTTATGGACATTTGTTCAAGACCATCTCATTCACTAGTGCCAAGTACGAAGATCACAAGTCTTAGCTTCGGACTTATCACAGGATGGGCATTTTGTTCCCATTATTAATAAGGGCTTTACATTTTTATCCCCATTTGGGTATAACTGGCCACATCTCATTGATGAGTCTAGTACACATTATAGCAATAAATTATCTCTGAAGTTTGAAACAGCGCAATGACAACTGGAAAAACAAGCACAATAACAGAAGACAAGACATCAAAAATGCACAGAACTATCACTGCTTTGGGTCACTTGAACTGCTCTTGAAATATAATCCATGTACAGGAGACTGCTCTTCAAAGTCATTCTAGGATGATTCATCATGACCATGGTGTTGGATGCTAGTTCCTCTGTTCCCAGTCTGGCTTCAGGCCACCTTTGACTGTTTTCCATTTCCAGGTGATCGTAACATCGCATTGACATCTACGGCTGATCGCCTCACTTAAAACAACAACTGTCATGTCGCTTTATGGCTCAGGCCGTGACTCCAGAGGGAGTCTGTACTCCAGACTCCTGGTTAGACCTCTGGCTTTTTTGACACTCGTAAAATAAGATAGCATCTAACACGAATGAGCCCTTACAGCACATCGCTCACTGGAATGTTCTGCGAGAGAAACTCTGAGAGAGAGACAAGAGGAATTCGGAAATAAAGTGGCAGCATTAACTACACATTCAATGTATACCTAGTCATTCAAGAAGCCTCTTTGTCAAACTCTTGTAATCAGTGATCTGAGTTTAACTTATCCAACTTCCAACAATCTATCCTGCTCAAGGTATACCCTGGAGGAGATGCCAGACCATCGCAGGGCACTTACACACTCACACTCACAACCGTAGACTACAGGCAACTTAAGAAACACCAGTTAGCCTGACCGCATGTCTTTGGACCGTGGGAGGAGACCGAAGTCCCCGGAGGTATCTTGCGCATCACGGTGAGAACTTTAACTTCTGACAGTGAAAATCTTCATCTTCATCTGGGAGCTCTGCCAAGGGAAATACAGATGAAAAAATACGCAGGCTAAAGATGATAGGAATTCTTGAAAAAAACCAATCACAAAAACATGAGAAAAGAAGGTTGGTGACAGCACTTCAAAGACAGATGTAACATACTGTACAAATGGATAAGCATCTTACTGGGTCTTTCACATGCGTGGGCAGACAGGAAAGATTTATTCTCCGCAGGGTAATGAAGCCGCTGTACATTTCCTGCTTTCCATTTGAAAATAAGAAACCTACAGGTCATACTCTCAAGGATAACATCTTTAAAGCTGAGAGGACATGCTGTAGGCACAGCTACATGTCTGGAATTATTGTTAAAGGTAATGCCAAGGCATCCACCGCTGTTAATTTTTACTACAGCACACAGGAGGTCAGCCACTCAGTAGAACTTTTACGCATCTGTAAATTCTGCTGCGCTCACTTCCTGTTGTGACCCAGAATAATCACCACATCCATAACTACCAGCAGGCAGCAACAGCCTCAGAAACCACAAAAGCTCTTTTTTTGCCATAGAATTTACTGGCAAACTTGCATGGGTACTGATAAGGGCCACTTCTGGAAGCACCTCCATTACTCATTTCCTTCATTGAGAGCATCAAACACAGCAGAATGAGAGGGATCAGTGAGGCAGAGGTTGATTGATAAAGTCCCCTATCTGGCTATTTACGATCTGGCTGCAGGAGAAGCAGCTTTTGCCAGACAGAAAAGCAATTAATCTGCAAACGAGCTCTGGAACAGCAGGGCAGAACATCTGAGGTGCCTACTGCTGGAGCTCTGGAGGGAAGATAAGGCAGCAGCCGGCTATTTATTGTACATTTTAATTAAGTGCTTGTTAGCACCAGTTATCTTAACAGTCACCAAATTACTGTTGTAATGCATTTTGTTTAAGGAAAAATGGAGAGTGTTGAAGGACTTTATAAAACCCAGGCACAGATTGCTTTCATTTTAAATCACAGAATACATTCAGAAGAGACGGATGTCACAATGATCTAAGCTTAGCAGCTAATGGTTATTTAATATGGCCATCAGCGTTTCCAGGTCCCCAGCATACGGAGATTACACAATAGCCTGCAAACGCTCTTAAACACTTATTTGAGATGACAGGAAAAATGAAACAGTTTGTGCTTCCAATGGAAAAGCAATCACTGCTACATTATATTCGGCCTGCCCTATCACGGCAATGCATAGTAAAAATGTCACCAAGTGTATTTAAAGAGCCGATGAGGTGTTTCCGTTTGAGTCGCCTTACTGGGCTGATTAAAGGCGGAGGGAGACAACTTCAATTTGTATGTAAATGCACTTGGGTTATGTACTATCCACATACATTCACCAGGGGAAAATAGAAAAAAATAAATACAATAAATAAATAAAAATACAGTGGTGTTTAATGCAGCCATTATTGGGGTTTAGGGACCAGGGTGACTTTAGGTCCAGAATAAGGCAGAATCTTGTGCATCTAATAGCACAAAGTTTATCATCAAAATGTTTATTTGTATATATTACGTGTCAGCAACATACAAGATGTTGGATTGGAAAGAGTTACCGTTGTTGTTGAATGAAGTTCTCTCCCTGATCAGGTGGAATGCCGGGGTTTCGAATCAGCACACCGCACCTATACATTGTAGCTGTTAGGTGACAGGGGGTGTGAGACACACAAATGCACACACACACACACACACACACACACGTATGGTTTCTATGTAGAGACCTCAACCTGGGTACGAATTATGGCACATGGGATTACAGCGCAGTGTTGACGGGGATTGTTCCGGAAAGAATAGCCAGCACATTGCCAGTCATGAGGTCAAACCATTCCTCAATCTGTCCCAGCTCAACGAGAACTCCCATTAGCAGCGGACCCTCACAGGACATGGTATCCCGGGGCAGCCCCCCTTCCCCAGGGGAGATCGGGGTCTGCATGTTGTCTCACTGTTCATAACAATGCATGTTTTAATACAAGGGGCTTCTGATCTCATACATTTAGGCAATAACAGCAGTTATCCTCCGTGATCGTCAAACACATGGCATAATGGAGCTCTGTGAGGGCATAGAGGGGGCCGGATAGTGGGGCAAAAAAAAGCAAAAATCACAGAAGAAAAGCACTGCAAATATTTTAGACAGCGCCTACTCAAGTCTGTCTATCTGCCTTTCTCAGAAAATAACTTAGCTCTGAATAAGGATTGAATTTTACAGATCACAACAGCAAGAAAATGCATCCGTTCAAGCATGCCTATGGTATGACACGTATTGTGATCCTTAACAGCATCCTGTGTACCGCTGTATCCACCCCTCTTTTAAATAAAATAGCATATTAATATTGATAGCCATAGACCATGGAGTACTAAGCACTATCTGAGAAGTGCAGCAGAAAAAAAAATATATATTAATTTGTATCAAGAGGAAAGCCAAAATGAATTCCTATTCATATTTTAATGTCTTTATGCTAATACAAGTTCAGACAGGGAGAGCGAAAGAGAGACGGACAGAGAGAGAGAGGTGGAGAGAATGTGGTGGTGGTTTACAGATTTAGAGTCTGGGGTCGTTCCTGTAGGCGTCCCATCACAAATGGGATGTGTACTTTTGACCCTGGGGATGGAGACTTCCTGGTGCTGCCCTGTACAGGAAGGAGTTACTCTCCACTGCGGTCCCACTTGGCATAACACAGATCTGAATGCTTTCTCAAAGACTGGATTGTGCAGCTCAATCTGACTGTTTGAAAGCCTTTCATTGAGTTAATGTGCCTTCGGTGTCATTCTGCCAAGATCACCTCATTGTGAAGCAAAGGAAGAACTTTTAAAAGAGAAAAACAGCTTCAGAGTCAAGCTGGGCCGCTTTCGCTCTGAGCTTCCCAGGAACACGGAGCGGGACAGAGGATGGGACATCTCCCAGCTCCCCCCTGGAAAGCTGGGACTACCTCAGCCAGGTTACTGGGCACTCTCCACAAGAAAACAGAGCAATGGCTGCTCTTTAGGGCCAAAGTACGGTTAAAAAAAAATCTTTTAATACACCATTCGCATGCTAGCTGTTTTCATCTCACGCATCAGAGGCTGTTCCCTACAAATCCACTTTCAGCCTGCCAGGATGCATACAGTGCACTCGCACAGTAACAGCTCTCACTGCTTAATATGAGAGCCCATCCTTTAAGGCGTCATTAAAACCCAATCCCCACGCTTCGATCCTATTAAAAAAATGTTCAGAGCAATGGAATGTGACAAATCTCACCCCAAAACAACATAACGGAAAGGCAGTTTAAAGCTACTGCAGAAAGCAGTGCTCACTCCACCCCCAAAACGATGGCTCGCGTGCTGCGTTATTTCGGCCGGGTGCTGCTTCGAGCCCCATCTGGCCTGATTTATTTAACGGTTTGTATCTGTTTAACTTGGCGGAAGTGGGGCAAACACAAATAAACGGCGTCGATAGCAGGGAGGGACCTTTGGGGCCCCGCTAGCAGGCGTGATCATTACATTTTTAGCGGTGGACAAAGCGACGATGCCCTCTGGTAACACCCTATCTGTTATGGTCGGCACCGTGTGACACACGGGGTAACTGTCATTAATTGCACTCATTTGGGAGGCGGGTCCAGGGCAGTGAAAGCGCAGGTGTCTGGATCAGCGCTGATTATCAGGGCTGGCGATGAGAAAAAGACAAATCTTTCCATCAGGGGCGGCACAGGCAAAGAGGGAAAACCGTCCTCTCTGCTTTAAAACGGGCCTGAGTGACGCTTGCACTCAGTATGGCCGTTCAGTTCGGTGTGCCGATGTTATGGAGAGGATGAGCCTTTACACACGCGTTCTTTAGAAAGAACACCATCTTTCCCTCATGGAGCTCCACCTTCGAACGTGAGACGCAGAGCAACATGAGGGGCAGCGAAACAGTCATACCTGCAGGACAGCAGGGGCTCCAGCTTTGCCCAGTGGTCTGTAGAATCCAGGATGGAGATACCCAGGCCTCCCACACCAGCGCAGAGGGGAAGCACTGTGGAACTGCCACCACCACCAGCTCGTATCATTGTAACAGCCTAGATGTCCCTTAACGTCCCTTTAGCTTTGCTGCTGTCAACAACAAACAGAGCGCTAGGCTAACTAGAGTCGGCCCCTTCCTGAAAGCCACGCCCACCACATCAACGTTCCTGGTGCCAAAGCTCGGAGATGACTCAAGCGCGCAGTCGGATACACCACTGAGTTCTGTTCCCAACAACGGAAATATAACGGAAAATAACGTCTCCTTATAAATATAATTATGTTACTTTGTGGAAAACATTTGCTTCACAATATGCACGGTGGATCTGTTGACCTGCAGTCTTCATTTAAATATTTTAGCACAGGAAAAAGTATAATTCATCATGATTACATGCAACGCACTGATTTGCTTTGATGTTTAATTCAATCGCCCGTCTGTGTCTGACAGGAGAAGGTGGGTGTGCAGGACCGCGAGGTACTCAGCGTTCCAAACAGGCTGGATGGAATTCGACAGGGATGTGTCACCCGCCAATCCCTGGCCCCACCTGACATGGGAGCACCAGAGGAGTGGCATGGCACTCGTAAAACCAGCCACCTATCTACCCCCGTACCCGAGGACAGCTGGAGAAGACGTTAAGCTGTCACTAACAATCAGGAATGTTACTCCCTGCCTCTCACTATTACAAGGCCGTATCTCTCCTTTAGTTTGCCTCTTCTTCTGTGCAGCAAGCCAAGCACACTTGAAGATTTATTCTGCTGTGGAGCAGGCCTGGCTGGGGCTGATGTTAGCAATTTATGGTTTAATAAGACTTACATAAGTCTTGCAGGTGTGCTTTACAACCCACAGCCAGACCTATTCAATAGATTTATGAGGGGACTTTGGATTGTGTGTGGATACAAAGTGCCTCTTTCCCATGGCCCATCAGGTTACTTTCTCTCACACATACATAATCTGGAGCGTGAACTCAAGAATGTCTGGAAAATACCGACCAAGTGGGTTCAGACCTTCCTCAGACAGGTATTCTGACCTGTTCCACCTCAAAACACCTGGAGTGTGAACTCCAGAATGTCTGGAAAATACCTGCCAATGGGTTGAGACCTTCCTCAAACAGGGATTCTGACCTGTTGCACCTCAAAACACCTCCCCTACATGCTACACACGACTGCAGCCATCGGTTTCTAAGTGCAACATGCATACCAGGCCTCCTTGTTTTGGATGACGGTTCTCCACAACATCCAGCCAAAAACCTCAAAGCACCCAGCATCACGACCATCGGTATGTGACTTACTGGTAACTGCAGATAGCGTGTTTTTTAAATGCACAAATGGTTAAAAAGTGCAGTGTGATATGACTGATGTTTAGCTGGTGCATTAGAGGGAAACCTTCAGGTTTATGTCTTCTGGCTGCTGCGGGGACAGCTTTATTTTCACACCCACGAGTCACATAGCCATGGCTGTCATTATGGTGTTCAGCAGAGCTATGGGACTGGGGGCCATCCCCTCTGCTGTCTGGTGACACTCGCTCACCTACGATCTGCTGACACTGAGCCATTCATTCCTCCATTCTTACAGGTTAAAATGGCACAGAGGAAATTAAACCAGAATAATCCTGCAATGCGATCGATTGTCAGAGAGTTGGGTGGCAGGCAGGAGTATAGGTGGCACGAGCCAAACACCTGATGGTGGTATTGGGGAGACCGGCCACCCGCATCAGCCTGTCTTTGAAAAGCAGGTGACATGCCATGCCACGTGATGTCAGATACGTTTAGAAGCTCCCCCTGCAGGCTGGCACCAAGCGGGTATGTCACTCTGTCTGCATGGCTGGGACCAAGCCATTTGCATGCTGCAATGCAAAAAACCTCATTACCGTCTTCTAAATATTCATGAATGGATAGCTGAATAACCCGAGGCCCGTGTGTCACCTGGAGACTGGCCCTTCTCCGTCCAATAAGCCAACGGATTCATCTCGCCTCAGATCGGCCTCATGAAGGTCGTCCTCCCTCTGCTCTTCCAGGGACTGGTGGAAAAGGGAATTTTGCAATGCTAAGTAAGAAAAAAAGCCCTCACATTGAGTGACATTTCTTAAATCCATGCATCTCATCCAGGGTGAGATATCCGTCCCCGACTGTCACAGGATGTGACATGACGAAGCCATTGAGTGTGACTCTGCTTGTGGGGTGCTTAACAGAAGACACGTGACAATGCGCCATCGCCTTTGATTTCCCTCTTCAGAGGAAGGTTGGCGGGATCCTTCCAGCTACACAAATACATGCTTCTTTGCCCTGACCCTGGTTCACCACTGTCTGATTTTAGCCAGCCCCCCAACATAACTGAGTGAGCACCCGGAGCCACTTGTTTAAATATGAATTAATCGAAATACTTTAATTAGCCCAACAATTACAAAAGGCTAGCTCTATTAAGTCCTCCAACCACTAAATGGATGAGTCTACCTTGTGTACAGTGTACCCCTTTGCAAAGGGATGCAGCGTTTATGAATTACCACAAAAATGGGCCACGTCACACATTGCATAATAGAAACCAATTCAGCAAGGAGGCTTTCACTTAAAAAGACAAACACAGAAAATATGGTTCATTTTGTACTGAAGCTCAATCCCTGGTTTAGGGAAAACAAAACTGACAGGGTAACAAGTGTAGGTATTTCTCCATATCAAAAGCGTTGAGTGCTTCTATCATTTTAAAATGTTGTCATAGGCTTTGATGCACCCTGTTCTTAATGTGGGACTGTTAAAAAAACATCTCAGCTCAATTTAAGTCTCATCCAAAGAGCTTACAACTGTAATTAAATCATTAAATTCTTGTCTACGCTTCACAGAGCGTAGAGAAATTAACTTCCCACCAACCTCATTTTCTATTTGAACATGAAATAATGATTTTCTGCCAGTCTAATTACAAAGCCAACATCTGATCAAGCCAGCATCCAGGGGGGATTATCACATGTGTGAGTATTAGACCTCATTACCAGCTTGAGTGCAAAATTATTACATCTTGTAATTGGATGGTGAGATTTATATACAGATCAGGCCGGTTTCTGTAAGATTGTAATTACAAGCTTCATTGGTTAGCTACTTATCAGAACTTTGCAGGAAAACAAAACAAATGACCGGGCAAAATGAGAATTTCATTAACCTATGGACCCAGCATGGGGGGACGGGTGTAACGCTCGTGTACGCATTAAAGGAAATGGTCTCATCTATTTCAGCGCCTGCCCACGAAGGCAAACCAAAACAGTCTGTTTCATTTATTTAACCTGGGTAATCTGTGCTGGACGGCCAGAAAAAAGACCATGTATAAATGAGCTGTCTCGTGTGCTAGGATGAGCTCCATGTATCTATTACTTTAGGCTAACTGGCTGTGAAACCATCCATTCTCTGAACAGTGAGGGGTCATTTCTCCTGGCTGAGACGGGGGAAAAGAGGCCATTGATTCCCGGATCAGCTGTTGGCCCGTAAGAATCCTGGGCTTGTACACCACTGAAACAAGATAAAGAGACACACACACATAGCCAGAGACAAGAGGAGGTACATGAGCACGACGCAGTAAATAACCCCTAAGAAATGGGCAATAAATCGACGTGGTACATCTGGTGCAGAGAAATAAATTATGGAACAAATGATTATTAAAATAAATAAAGAAATAAAACAAGCGATTTCACATTGCAAATCAATGTTTACAGGTCAGACTACCAGTTACTAATCTTGGCATTACAACTCTCCACTCATAAGCTCATGGGTAATGGAGTTATTGAACTTCATAGTTGGGATTAGATTCTCAGCAGAGATCAATGCTGCTCTAAGATGGGATTGATAAACCCTTGATGGGAAACTGAATCCTCAAAGGTATCCAGTACACTGTGCTGCACTCGCACAAAAAGGAACTAGAGATCAGATTTTCAGTCATATATGGCCGGCTCCAGCCTATCAGAGTGCTTCATACAAAACGAGATTGCCGCACACCAATCAGAAGGCTTCATACAAAACGGGAGTGCCGCACAGCAATCAGAATGCTTCATACAAAATGGGAGTGCCGCACACCAATCAGAGTGCTTCATACAAAACGGGAGTGCTGCACACCAATCAGAGTGCTTCATATAATATGGAGTGGTCCATGTTAAATGGGTAACCCCACACCAAACAAGACCATTTTCCACTCCTCTTTTATATCATACCAGCTATAACAGCTAAGTAAATAAAGCAAAATGTGACTGTGCAAAAGACTGGGGTTGACATTGCACAGGATGCCAGTCCATCAGCCAAAACATACACACAATCTAGTTCTATGTCTTGATATTGTTGGAAGAAACAGGTACCCTCTCCCAACACAGACAGAGTAAGAGCACGATTCAAAACCACAACACTGGGGGCATCTGGCCACATAAAGTGCTAACCAGTGAGCCACCATTAGCATTGACATCATGTCTAAGTACAAGCAGTCAAGGCATGAGAGCCAACAAAGAGTGCCCTCCTCCCATAACCCTGAAATTACAGAGCAATGACCAGGAGACTGTTGGTTCTATACTTTATTAGGTAGCAGTTTCCTATTCCGACCACAGCCAACACAGCTTCAGAGGGAATCAATACTAGATCAATAACGAAGGCAAATCAATCACAGGGGGTTTCTTTTCAAAATATTTAATTAAAAACATGGTGGAAAATAACCAGAGGATTTATTGTTTGATGCTTAAAAGCATTAGCAATTTTGCTTTTCTAAATTTTCAGATGGGGACCAGCTACTTTGCTTCTAAGACGGATTAAAGGGACCAGGGGATTTGAGCGGACACTTTTCCAATACAGAATAATGTGTATACGTGTATATGATTATATACTCTACTGCTTTTTCTAATCCACTCCACTCAGCAACTCATTTCATTAGTGAAGGGAGATGGGTGTCAAGTTAGATGGCTCTTTTCTGACTTTTGTGACTGTTTAACATTTGAATAATTAAAGCGCAATCCCAACAAGCAAGTGTCACATTGTTTAATCTTTGTCTGCCTGTCTGGACCGCCGGTTTTACCCTTGGGGGGGAGGTTGCTGTTCAATACGTCTATAAGGAGGACATTGACAGCGAAAACTTGTAGACAGACTAGGAGGGGCAGCGATGAGGAAGGGTCACTTTACGACGTGCAGCGACTGCGATGCCATTCTGAAACACTTCCTCTGGCAGCTGTCGTCCCTGCGTGATTCACGGCTGAACATTTATCTATGACTCATGTCATTTGTGTGCAATCATCAAAAAACCTTTTCACATAAAACGAAGCTGGGCAAAGGGTTGGGGTTCAGTGAGAGGCCGAGGTGTGTGAAGATTATGGGAGAGTCCCAGAAAAGGAGAGTAACCAAACTGGGAGCTGCGTGGTCGCCACTGACACCAGAGCACTGACCCGGCCCTCAGAGTCTACTCATCATCAGCAGGAAGTGAAAGAGCCCAGCCACTGCCTCATCAGCGCTCCGAAGTCCGTTGCACTGCATCGTGCAGATCTGACATCGTTGCCCCTGCCAGGTTCGCAGCCAATCCAATTCTACACACAGGACCAACTGACCAAACAGAAACTCAACCAGGTGAGGTAGTCGGGTCACCGCTGATAGTTCACTGAGTGGCAGATTTTCTGTGTACCGGGTCCAACACTGCTTAATTTGACATTTACTGCATGATGAATAACAGAAAAATAAAAAACTTTAGGTGAATATTACTGTGGTGATTCAAAACACCTCAAATGTTTGCTTTCTTGCTGACAAGGCAATGCATGATCAAAGCAGAAATGCATTTTAACTCAGCACAGAAATGAGGCCTCATCTTCCTCCCAGACACCGTAGCAGCATCAACACAGAAGAGGCACTCAGGTATACTTCATACCAAAACCATAAAGCCTTTGTTTCATGGCCTCTTCCGCCCCCCGTCTATAAACATGCTAACACATTCACTAGCATGAATTTCACGTTCACGAATGCAAGTGTATGTACACAGATCCTAGTAAAAGTTGTCTGGCATGGCAGTTGTACGAACCCGTATTTGAAATACAACCCTGACCCTCTGAATCTCACCCACTTACCCACAGGGGTCATGACAGGCTGCAGACTGACAGCTTTTAGAGTCATACCATTACATGTCATAAAGCAGATTTGAAACTAATGACAAATAGGGGGCTTGGGAGTTTGATAGCAGCAAGGTATAAACTGCATTCAGGATGATCTTTTTAGAAAGCAGACCTACCATCCGGCTTCACACAACTGAGACAGGAAACAAATCCTGCCTGTAAATCATTGTAACATAAGATCAAAGCACATCATTCAATTAGCCATTCATAGCATTACCTGCGTGTGTGAGCCACATTTCAAATCCGAGAGTGAGTCTGCAAGACTGAGGAGGACCCAGGGTGTGAGAGGCTGAGCCAGTGTTTAGCAGGTGGAACCAGCACAGAGTTAAGTCTGTCGAATGCAAAGGATGTGAGGAAGAAAGGAACTGAACTGTGGCAAACTTGCTCTGATGCACCTAACTTCACTATTTCAGTGTACAGTAACTGAATGGTGCTCAAAGACTTCAGGGTCGACACTGACAAAAGAAGACAGACATGCAAAAACAGCCAAGAAATGCAAAAATACATGTTAGACGGCTTAAAATGCCACATTGCTACTAACATGCTAACCAAATGCACACCACAATAGCCCAGTAGGGCGGGGATCAACACCCATGTAAAAAAACTCATGGGTTTGATTCCCGTGGTCTACAAGTAATCACATTACTGTTGGCCCCTCAAACCTGCGACTCCAGGTGTGCTTGATGCTAGTTGACCTCACAGTCTGACTCTCAAAGTCTCGTTTTGGACAAAGGCATCTAATAAATGTAAAGAAATGGAACGTTAAAAATCACCCCCCCACACCCCAAATCAACTTCACACATGTGGCCTGTAGAAAGGACTGTGGCTAGAAAGTGAATATGCAACATTTGCATCGAGGTAAACCTCACTGAAAAGGAGACCACATTTGTTTCTACTGTAGAAAATTCCTGCATTAAAATGGTACAGAAATCCTGTATTGTTATACACGAGCAGTACAAGTGGCTGGCGAAGCTTTAACTGAATGGCTGTACAGTGCTTCCCAGGTGAACAGGCACCTCCAGGACTGCATTAGCAGCAACACTAACCCATCTTGCATTTTAATTTGGTCCCGCAGTTAACTTACTGCATTATTGATTAAGCAAAATGCTGTTCTTCTTCTTAGCTGAGCACTCCAGTGTAAGACAGTGATAGAGCTGCCAGGAGTCAGACGTCTTTACACCAGCAGTACGTACAGGGACAGCAGCTTTGTGACTAAAGAGGAACAGTGACCGAGTGAAAAATTCAATTGTATAAAAGTGTTTTCTGAATGCAACTTTTAAGGAACAAGAGCTACTGTGTGGTGAAAATAACAGAATTCTGCTCATATGTGTATTTGTAACTATGGCGTTAATGACCACTGCCACTGTGTGCATAATCAATACAACAACAACAATAGTTTAAGAACAACAATGAAAATAATACAGATGTGTTTCAATGAGCATGGCGCATCCGGGGGGGGGGTGTACAGCCCGCTTCACCGTGTTTACCCTGTATACTGATTTATGGCTGCATGTACTGTATGATTACGATATTTAAATTTTACAGAAGAGCCATGACGGTTTCACCGTGGACAGACGTGAGTAAATAATGGAGAAATAACAAGATGTGGCCAGCCCCCCAGGACGAGCTGTATAATATTTACCAAAGCAGTGAGAGCCATTTGACACCGAGAGCTCTGACCTTTCCTGATCAATGCCGTGGCTCCTAGCTGCTCCACGATTCCAGCACAAATTCAGTCTCTATGGGGGTCGCTTAAAGCGCTGCCTTCTTCTTAACACCTCCCTCCAGAAATCAGCGGACGTGAAAGGTTCGGACCATAAAGTGTTAAGCTCTCTTTTTGTTGTTTTGGGCTGTTAGCATACCATTTGTGAAAATAAATAAAACCCAAATAGATGTACAGTCATTCACAAGGCTGGAAACTTCCGTTTATACGTCACCGTGTTTCTGTTTTGTTGTACAGCCCTTCACACATCCCCTTCCCTTTAACTGATTGCACAGCAAATGGATTAATAAATTAAAACCTTGTGTTTTAATGCACATGTTGCAATGATTACCACAATATATGCGCTTGAGTTAGCCTGCTGTAGTATTGGCATGAAGGTGTACAGAAAGATCCACCTGTAAACTAACCATGGACAAAACGTAATATATTAACGGCATGGCATAACTAATTTATTTTTAAATGATTTACTACAGAATGAACGGTTATTTAAAGGGCAGTGTGCATAAGGACAGGTTCAAATCCCTTTCCGCTTATATGGAAACAGTTTACTCCACTTAACACCTCTCTAATTCGGAGATCTGGGATTTTATTCCGGTTGTCCCGGGTGTACAATGAAACCTGTTTCCACAGTAATGTGGCAAATTACTAAATTACCTTTCATAGTGCAATCAAAATACTTTCAAAGTTTTAAACACACAACCAGAATGATTAAGGAAAGAGTGGTCTTTAAATTATCTGAGAATAAAAAATAATTTTAAGACCTATGCTATATTGGAGACATCTATTTTATATAAACCGAGATGTTCGGTTTATTGTTTTATAATAGCATACATTGCACATTACTTATTGAAACACAGTCACTATTCCTCATGTTAAATGTATCGCATGTATACATCTTGTGTAAGCATTTGTGACACATGATGACTGAGGCGTGCGTAACTTTTTTCGTGGTGTAACACTTGGTAGATTTTCCTTCTTGATCAATTTCAAATGGAATAAGCAAATCACTTCAGTCCCGTAATGTTCATCGTCATTCTCCCTTTGGCTGTAATAAAGTTTAAGATATAAAATTCCAAGTAGGCAGTGAATGATAAAAGCGAATTTTTATGCATTTATGTCTCCGTCCTTGTTTTTCAGTGCAGTTACAAAAATGGGATTTAAGGTAATCTGACCTTCCGAATAACACCCTCACACGATCTCTTCCCGTTCGTCAAACGCCCACACATCAAGGCTGATTAATTGTATTTTCTTTTTAAATCAGTTATCACACCAATGAGCAGATTTTCGTCTGAATCGTTGTTCACTCTTGATAACGAAAGCGTGAACTTGTCTTTTGTCACTTTGAAATTACAGGGAGATTCGCAGCTATAATTGGAAGAAGCCCCGTTTGAATTCCCAGCCGACCTTTCCTCTTGATTCTAATTTCATTATGCTGCTTTTGAGTCTTGTGTATTGCAATGGGGACACTTACTTAACTACATGGTAATTCGTCAACGTGACATTTTGTAGTTTGCATTCGTATGAAGAACTTCATCAATTAGATTACAGGATTAAGCAGATTACAAGGACGTTTCATGGAACGAAGTGATAGTCACTTAAACATGCCTGAAGCCAAATAAACGACTGAACGGTAAAGTTATGCAGAACACTGTGCGTTATGTATTAACGGCAACAATAGATAATCTTTTAGTGTAACAAGCAGGATATTTAACCGGTCCGTTAGTAAATTCATGAGGAATCAAACTGCGCACGTAGAAAAAAAAAAAAAAAAGCTGTGGGATATTTTCGTAGGCTAACGAAGGAACGAAGGCCTTTTAAAAAGGTGGAGATAGTTTCTCCGTCTCTGTGTAGTGTGTGCATGTGTGTCTGCCTCAGCATATGAACACGTCAGGGCGATAAAAGGCAGTGAGACTCCGCAGGAACTTTCAGCGCTGCAGAGCGGACCCCGAACCTGCAGCAATCACGCCTTCCTACCTAAACAAAACCTGCAATTATTTATCCCTGCGGGAAATTATTTAATGAAATCATATATTCAGTTTTGAAAATACGTTTCAATCTGATCGGCTCGAGGAAAAATATAGTCGAAATTCAGTTTATAAGGAATGCAGTGGACCGTTTTTTACGTGTATGGTTCAACTGCTATGTAGGTTATGAATTTTGTGAGATAGAATGACTGAATTATTGAGTACTAAGCAGCGATTACGTGATGTCTGAATTGATTTGGGTTACTGAGATAAATGGGATACAATAATATCCCGGATTCGGTCAAGTCACTGTCAATCCTGGGACGTTAAAGCAGTTACTTTCACATTTTACATTTATCATTTCAAGGACAGGATCTTTTTAGTTTGTCAAACACGAGAGATATTATATCTAATATTATCATTCGCAAATAACGAATAAACAGTTAAAAGAAGATTAAGGGTTTAAAGAAGCAAGCGGCTCGATCGGACCACTAAGACAAAATTGGAATACATTATGGTCGTTTAATCCTTTCGTGAATATTGCGGGATACTTATTGCAAAAACTACAAGCAATCCTCCATTATTTCACTCTGCGGATGTTTGAAAATCATTATCATATTATTATCATTATCATTATAATAAGATTCTTACAGATTTTCTTATGTTGACTAGGGAAAATTAAAATAAGAATGTCAAGCACAAAAAACATTTTCTACAATATACATTTTGGAAAATTCAAAATCCTTTGCACAAAATCGTAGGAATTTTCGTTGCAACTTAAGCTTTTTTTTTACATTAAAAATGAAATGCTTTAAATCGTCCGCATAATAAAATCTCGATTATATTCAAATTGATATTCTACAAATATCAAACTGTAGGCTATATTATTCATATTTGCCCACGTGTTAGTGGTAGTTTTGTGAATATGATCACTTCTCACCACTAACGGCTCAAAATAACAGTTCACCGTGCAGGGACACAGTGTAACACTAACAGTCCTGCCGACAGAAATCAGAAAAAAAAAAAAAACATTTTGAAGGCACGCATCTCTATACCGAGTTTAATAAGCGCCTTGTGCAGAGCCGGTCTTGGTGACGCTGTGGTTAAGCAGTTACAAAGAGAGCAGTCCGAACACATCTTCGTCTTGAACGTCGGAGTAACGAGGTATAAAAGTTGCCAGTTAACGAGTCGCTCGATGTTAGGCTGTATGTACAGCAGTATCATTAAAATATACACGCATATGTTCGGTAAAACTATAAATCACTGCGAATCAAAGCCACCGGTACCAGTCACTGTAGCCTACTGGTAAAGGAAGACGACAGCGCCGCTTCTCACAATAAGATAATTAGTTTTTAAGTCAGTTACACACTACGGTGAAATCTGGGTTGGGTGAGATATTTTAAAGGGCTTTGCGAGCTAGAGGGGGACTGCAAGAACAACTTTAAATTGTAAATAATCAGTTAACCACTTAACAAAACTGAATTATTCGTTATTTGTGTGGGTGTCCAATGGCGGGGAATTAGGGCGAGGAAATAAATGAAATGATCGACGATTAGATGTCAGATCATTCAAATAAGAGGGTGCGACGTCAGTCCACTTATTTAGGGGAAATACAAAGTGAGCTGGAGCGGAGGGAGGGAGAGAGAGAGAGAGAGAGAGAGAGAGGGTGTGTGTGTGTGTGTGTGTGTGTGTGTGTGTGTGTGTGTGAATGAGGCTTGAGAAATAGGAGGAGCTTCTAAACGACTATGAATGTCAATCAGAGCTAAGAGTCCCAATAATCTAAAGCAATCTTTAAGGACCTGACCTTAGTCCATTCCGATCAATAGGAAAGTGAGGCTGGAGAGCGCCGTTGGATCGTTTTTACACCAGCGCTGTATGAGGAAATATAGACTTCCTTTACAGCTGTCCGTACTCAAAATAAAGTGGATACTCCTGTAGCTGCCAAGAAAGCCATTCACTTTTGGTTATCACAGCACCCCTTCTCTGCAGCTATGTCTTTCCCGCAGCTGGGATATCAGTACATCAGACCGATGTACCCCACCGAGCGCCCGGGGGTCAGCACGTCCCGAGCCGGGACCGAGCTCAGTCCGTCCGGGGCGCTCTCCAACGTTCTTTCTACGATGTACGGATCACCCTTCGCTACACAAGGATATGGAGCATTTCTTCCTTATTCAAATGACATATCGGTTTTCAACCAGCTGGTAAGTTTCAATCATTTTTTTTATATACATGTGTACTGAAATGATGGGAAAATATATAGTAAAAAAACGAGTAAACCGTGATTTTAAGAGATGCTTATCAGACGTCCATAGTAGTCAATTCGTAAAGATTGTATTACACATTTACAGTTTTTTTTAAGTGCACATTTCCTATGCACTTAATGACAAATGTTAACTTCTCATTGATTTACCCGCTTACAAAAACGGCGCTGGAGCTCAGACAAGTCAACGGTAAAACAATTTTTATAGCCAGTAGTGTATCGAGCTTCATTCCGTTGAGTCTATGGCTAACTTTAACTAATATAAACTTTTCATTATTAGGCTATCTCCGTAGACCCCGATCCCGAAGTCTGTATATATGCTTGCAAACGATGCAACTGAACAGTTTTTAATTTTTTTCGTGGTAAACTGCGCGTTAAACTCGGGTTTTAGTGCTCTTAAGAGTTCCTGTATAAGATTATAAACGAAAATATGTAATATCATACGCCTTTCACATAAACGTAATGTACTGAGACCCTGCGACCAAGAGGAATTGTTTTAATATTTTGTAAATAAAATAACACCTGTGTGAGCTTGACTTTTCCAGAGTCAGGAGCGATACGATTATTAATACCTCTCTGTGCTCCCGTTTGTTATTTTTTCCCCTCCAGGGAGCTCAGTACGAACTGAAAGACAGTCCGGGTGTCCAACACACAGGATTTGCCCATCAGCATCCAGCTTTTTACCCCTATGGGCAATATCAATTTGGGGATCCATCCAGACCAAAGAATGCCACCAGGGAAAGTACAAGCACGCTTAAAGCTTGGCTGAGTGAACACCGTAAAAACCCGTACCCTACAAAGGGAGAGAAGATCATGCTGGCCATCATCACCAAAATGACCCTGACCCAAGTGTCTACCTGGTTTGCCAACGCGAGGAGACGGCTCAAGAAAGAGAACAAGATGACCTGGGCTCCAAGGAGCCGGACAGACGAAGAAGGAAATGTTTACAACAGTGATCACGAGGGAGATGAGGAGGACAAGAGGGAGGATGACGAAGAAATAGACTTAGAAAATATCGACACGGAAAATATTGAAAACAAGGACGACCTGGACGATCAGGATGACATAAACGTCGACTTGAAACTTGATGCGCGAAGCGATTCGGAAATTTCTGACAGTTACGAGGACTTACAGGCATCAGACCAGAGGTTTCTAAAAGTTGTGGTCAAGGAAAGCAAAGAGACCCAAGGGCACCAAGGTGACCATTTAAGCCGCCATTCTCTAGAAATCAAAGGAACGCAGCACAACGACGATCAGTTTAAACTAAGCCCGGCATCTGTCAATTCTCCACCTTCAGACAATAACTTGGCACAAGCCCAAAAACCGAAAATATGGTCTTTGGCTGAAACGGCCACAACTCCAGACAATCCCAGAAAGTCTCCACAAATTAATGTCAATTCATCGGGACTTGCAGCACAAACAATAATCTCCCCTCACAGACTCATTTCTTGTCCTGTTGGGAAGCTTCAAAACTGGACAAACAGAGCCTTTTCTGCCCACCAGTTTGCTCTGTTGAACTCGAACCATTACCTCGGACTAGCGAACCAGGCGTCTGCGAACGGCCTGCCAATGTACGGCAGACAGCCCGAAGAGAAGAATCTTCATTCAGAATCCGCTCTATCAGGTATTATCACCCTCAGTGACGCTTTGCACATGTAAACTTACATGCTGTATGACATGTCACTCAAGTACATTTTTTTTTTTTTTTCTCTTTATCATATGTCTACCTTCTTGAATTTTAAATTAACATTCAGGTATACAAGTCATTGTTAATTTTATTTTACAGATAATAAAATAGCGGATGTTGTGACGCAGTGATTAGATCCGTCTTTCTAAGGATAAACTTATATTTAGATACATTGCGTTCTGATCTAAAAACTGTTTGGCCTGGCAACGGGAAAATGTCGAAAATGGAAACGTGTTATTAATATAGGCCCTTAAACGGAAACATTGTTTACGCTTTTAAATTAAAATAGATATAAAAGGCAAACTTGTGAATTATTACTTTAGAATTTGAACCGTTCGGGGCGGCTATACGGTGAATATACCGTGATATGCTTGGGTTTCCCTGCAAACTCGTGTTTAATTACATTTCGCTATTTTAATTTCAGACAGAAGTAGTGCCTTGGATGCAGAGAAAAAGTTAAAAACAGCCTTCCATCCTGTTCAGAGGCGGTAAGAATCATATCTTGTTTTAAGCGTTTTTATTTTGTGGGTACACAGATTTATTTTCATAACCCACAGGAAAAGGTCATTTAATTGGCATCAGATTTACATGACGATAATCAGCCATACATCAGCTAAAAAGAACAGAGCAAATGGTTGAATTTCAGCATTTATTACACGCCGCTTTTTAAAGATTGAAAGGTTTCCTAATTTGCCTTTTATTTACGTTGTCTTTCTCGTATTTTGCAGGCCTCAGAACCAGCTAGACGCCGCAATGGTTCTATCCGCACTGTCGTCTTCATAAGCTCATTTCAAATTTTATTTCGATTTATTGTAAGGAATGTAAATTAAAAATACTGCATCTAAGTATACTTGTAAGCATGTTCCGTGTAAACCTGCTAATGTAATATTGTATGAAAACTGTAGTCTTTGGAGTTCTTTTTGTAAGTTCCGTAAGAATTTAATGTTCAGACTGTTTTGTATATAAAGTAAAGAAAAATGTACATATTTGTGAATCAAATTGTACAAGAAAATATATATTTTGGCTAATAAATGACCAGTTACAATTATCGATTGTATGTTGTGTTTATTGAGATGCAGAATTTGGCAAAAGCGATTTTCTCTGCTAATTTAAATCGCTATGTTTCATTTGAGAAGCACACCTCTGCCAGACTGACCTAGTACGTATGGGAGATATTTTCCATTTATTAGAAACTTTTTCATTCGTTGTAAACTCAGGCACGGGCTTGCTTTGAACGGTTCTCATATTCTTAAATTGTATATGAATTTTAATTGTGATTTTTATTAAGATAACAGTTTGTGGAAATGGTACGTTGGCAGAGCAAACCTTTGAGCAGATTTGTTTCTTGGATAATTTTAAAAAGAGAGATTATTAATCTGAATGGTTGAATACCCATCTATAGTTAGTTCCCATAACTAGTGGTATTGCTTTTCAGCCATTTCAGGAATACAGAATTAGTCACTTGTTTTGAAATACATCCCATACGTCTCCGATACAAAGCCATCGCCTATTTATGTTTGTTTACCCCCTCTAATTAATTTGCATATCAACGGATATGATTTTACCTCGAAGTATTTTTTTTTTTTTTACAAAGCTGGAATTCCAGCTCCCTCTACAGGTTGATTTAAATGGCTTATTTCCCGGAGTCTCTTTTGGACTCGTGTGTGTGCGTGTGTGTGCGTGTTTTCATTTATTCAATGCATTTGTCAAATGCGTTGATATTACAAGTAAACTTGAAACGGTGTTTTTCTCATGAATAAAACAATCGGAGGTAATATAAATATCGATGTATCAACAATAAGTGTTATCGTTGCATAACAAATATAACGAATAATTCTGGTTACTCTGCAGTGTCTAATTAAATTTTAATGCTTTAATCTAAAAATACTTTTAACAGCTCTGAGTTTTTTTTGTTTTTTTTTTGTCTAGAACGATTGGAACATCGACCATTGACAAAATGTACTCTGTTTCCCCAGTGAAATATTTAACTACAAGAGTCAGTACCTTATAATATTAATATAGCTTATTGATTTTAAACACTGATCTGCGATAAACGCTTGTAGTAATATAACATAAATCTAATATAATCAGGGAAAAGGAAACAAGATCTCTCAAATACCCTACTTTATTACTATTATTATTATTATTATAATCAATGGTAGTTAGAAACTAAAAAATTTAAACTGTTCTATCTTAAACACTGCAAACCGCTGAAAACTACAAAAACAAAATGTAAAATGTTTACACAGCGTTTCTTTATTGCTAGTAATACCACCACCACTAAACAGGCGTTAAACATTTCAGTGTAGATTACTTATCACACAAGAGATTCCCTTCAATTATGCATAGCAAATCAGCCTTTATTGAAATACCGAATAAAATTAACTGCACAATCTTTAGACATACGATCCCTGTGACTGAAATGAATTTCGTTTCTTGCTAGATATTATTTATAGCAATAAACGATGTGTGCTTAAGATTTATAAAATATGCCATTCCAAATCAAAGACCTAAAACGAAGCTTCAATAGGGTTTAGTTCTATACGGCACTTTATTATTATTCAAAGTAAAAAAAAAAAAAGCAAAAATGCTTTAAGAAATCTGACACGATGTTAAAGGGAGCACTGGTCCGCTTGGTGAACCACAAAGAGGCTGCATCAGTGACAGTACCTCAGCATCTAGACGTCTATAATGGCCGAAACACTGCTTAGAGAGCCGGCCAAGAGTGAGGAAGAAGGAGTGAGTTAGGGGCTTTGTATGTCAGGAAAAGGAGCTGCCTTTCCCAGACCTCTCTCCATGTCGCCTTCCTGTCTAATCAATTATCTTCCTGAGAACCCTGCGTCTAAGTGAGCGCTTATTATGCATAATTCATAAATCACAGCATCGTCCCAGACACTGATTGATGTCATCATCTTTTTGCTTTATTCCCGATCTCTTACAGGAGCACAGGGCCAGATCAGGCCCAGTACATACCACCATGACCAACGGACCCATTTTCTATTGTGCCCGCCTCACGCGGACTTCTAGATCAGTAAAACCCAGAAGGCAGGAAATTATGTGAAATTACCTGCAAAAGTGCCATACTGATAGTCTTCTTATTTAGTTACTATGTATGCAATAGGTAAACTGGCGTTGCACACATATTAAATCAATTTGTACATAAGACAGACTAAGTAAAGACTTATTTATCCAGTTAAATCTGGTACCGAATAAAAACGCCGTTGTCTCACAAAAAGTACAATGCATAGTCTTATCATATAACGCAGCTAAATAATTTAATTGCAACTTAAATGCTTAGAAATAATTAAAAATATTACTATTCAATGTAAATTGCACGTGTGACGCAATTTGATTCTATTTGATCGTCGAACAAAAAAATTGCTGTTTAAAAATGCCGAAGTTAAAACAAAATAATCCTGGCATCTGTGTCCAACAAGCGTCTTTTTCAAGGCAGCAAATGGAAGATATTAAGCAACATTTTGCTCAGAGCCGCACGGAGGCCATTTCCGCGAGGGCATGGCGTGTCGTTCAGTTATTCGCACGTTAAGTGGATGTCCTTGTGGCTAATGAGCAATAATCAACATTGACTCCTCTTTTTATTTCTTCGCTCCTAGCAATGTTTAACACTCGACAGAGAGCCTTTTGCAAACACACCAGAGAATATGCTTTGAAAATGCTGATGGATAAAATTGCATGTGCTCGCAGGCGGGATCGCGCGCTCCGCTCGCGCGCGCACACACCAAATTGGTCTGTTAACAGCTTCGAATGAATAAAAATAATGTATACCTTTTACATTACAAGTATTCATTATTCCTTCGGATCAAGTTCATTAACTTCACTCTTCACTCTTTTCTTGTGGCTATTTGTTATCACCAGTATAGGATAGACGATCGTTCAAAGCTGTATGAAGTGTTTGTCCTTAATAAGCCCAAATTTAAATGCGTTGAAAATGTGCTAACATGTTTTTAAAATGAATTAAAAATTAAAAAGCGTTACCAGGTTAATACACACGATTGAAATGTGAATATAGAATGTAACTATTATAACAAACACGAAGCTAATATTCATCAGTATCTAATTCCTTAACAGTTATCCCAGTATCAAAAGGTCTTTCTGACCGATACACTATTTACAATATATTCTGGATTCCTAAAATGACAAAAATGTATGCATATAAAAATGTAATTTGTGATTTAAGAGTTCCATTTACAAAGAAACAAGATGACTTAGCTACCTGTAGCAAACAGAATGATCTGCTTGACTTTACTGGGGAGTACAGAATCACATGAAACTGCAAAGCTGGGTCACTCGAGTCACGACGTACTGCACTGCTCTGGTATCTGCAAACGGAGCCTGCAAAAGGAGCCATCAGCAGCTCATTTGAATTTAAAGAAAATTGAGTAAATAAATACAAGTGTTTCAGACAAGCAGTGTGCACTGAAAGAGGGGGTGGGGGGGAGCAAAAAAAAGCCTCCTTGTGTTTCCAGGCTGTCCAACTCCTTGGCCATTGTCCCCTGGCCCCTAGTCGACAGCTCCTCGCCTACTGGCACCCTCGGCCCCCTAGATGTTCAAATGTCACTCCTTTTGTACCCCGAGTCTGGCTTTGAAGGCTCCAGGGCCCTTTGTCTGAGCCGCTAATCCCTTTATGAGGCGATGCTGATTGTCCCCTCGGAACATCGCTGGAGCAGAGCAGGTCCTCTGCAGTGTTGGGTCACCATGTCCCTCCGAGGCTCTAAGAGGGACAGCAAGACGGGCTGCGTGGAGGGCATGACGGGGCCCGGCCCAGATCGCAGCCCGGCAGAAAGTGGGATCCCACCCTGCAAGGAGGACACGCATCACTATGGGACAGGACAAGGAGGAGAAAGGCTGTGTACCGCCAGCACAGAGTGTTCCAAAAGCCAAGAAACATTCTTAAAGAGGTTTCCTGAAACACTTTATAGTTAATTGTTGAATTGATTTGAAAGGCGATAAAACACTGAGCAGGCTTCACAAATATCGCGGCTGGTTGAGTTCTCTGCCACTTTTTTTTTCATGGGGACGCTAGAAAGACAAAAGATGGGGAACAGTGCCATTGACTGGCGCTGGAACAGGGGCGAAGGAGGACACAGATTTCACGCCTATTGTTAGGGGGGCTTGGGGAAGGGAATGCCTTCGCTGGACTCGAAAGACAACAAGTGGGGAGTGCAGGGTGGCTGCTGGGGCTGGCCTTTTGCCGTGCATCCATCTGAAAGGCTGTGCTTTTCTTGGCCCACTTCACATTTATTTTACCCAAGTTGCAGGGCAATTATGGAAATGGACCCTTTGAAGCTGGGCATAGCTTCCTTTATTTTCCTCTCCCCTTGCCCCCCCCCCACCATCTTTTAATCTGTTTTCTTCCCACCACACCGTTCTGGGTTTAGTTGTATTTTTTGACAGAGTTTATAGCAGCTGGTTTATTAGAATACTGTTCTTAATGAATGATGGCATTCTCTGTCCATCATGCAAAAACATGACCACACACACGCACACACACACACGCGATGCCGAGGTTTGCAGAATGCAGCTGAAACGAATCTCCCCTGACTGGACACGGGCTGCTCAGCGTGTCGGTCCCTGCATGGTCACTGTCAAAGACCGCGCTCGCTGACGGTCAAGCTGCCTTGTTTTACTGGCAGAGCTGCGCTCCCCTGGCCCACAAGTCCATAAGAGGAGGTCAAAGTCAAATAGGCCTGTATTCTTGCACACTATTCACCACTGTAACACAGAATGTAGACGCGGGGTGTGAACTAATAAGACATATTTTCTCCTGCACTCAAGATGATGTGAAGGGAGTCTCAAGGAGTCACGGGCCAAGCTGACCCAACACTGCTAAGGAATCTCCCATTTCCAGGGTGATGCTAATGTACTCAAGGCTACAACACTCCCATTAATATTAATGCATTTTTTTGTTTTGTTTTTTTTTTTTTCCAGGGAGGGGGGTAGTGATACAGACTATGAAAACTTAAGGTCCACCTCCCACTTTGCGAGGCTGTATTTCAGGAACAGCAGCAAATGTTCCCGCTTCTACAGCAGTCTGTAATTACACCGTTTGTAAACAGAGGTATTAAGTCAGCCCTCCATTTTTAAAGTAGTTGCCCTGCCCTGCATGTTTTGGCCTCCTGCCGGCGAATTCTGTGTAATTATCAATGGTATTCTCTCGACATGACGGGCAACTACATGGCATATGAGAAAACTTCAGCAATTGTACATTGGTTAGCAGCTAGTCCAGAAAACAGCCCTGAGTATTTTACAGAAACAAGCTGCAGACAGCATTCAACAACAGAAGATGCAGATAAAGACAGCCAGCATGACTGCAAAGATTTATTAATGAGGAAGGTTTCCGTCACTTTGAGCATTGGCTTGGCGTGAAGCTTATTTATTTGAGACACATGGGCTGTTAAGTGCTCTGTTTGGATGGGATCTCCGGAACCTTGTACAGTAGGGGGTTCTAGCCTTATGGAAAATGGAGCATCCAGGAAAGCTTGAGCTGCCTTTGTGTATGACCTGAGTAGGAAAAGTGAAATGACTCCCTGTCTTCTGTTATTTCACTACATGCACATTTCCTTCAAACCCGAGACCTGATTTGTGCTCCTCAGCTGTGTCATGCATCTGACGAGTCTGCGCCTGCAAATGTGCAAAAGTCATGAGAATGAGGATCTTAATGCAGCTGTAATCAATGCATAGTGTTATATATGATGTAATCATTTTAACACAAATACTGACATTACTGTCTAATGTCTGGTGCTTGCTCTTAAACAGTATCCATTACAGGGCTTCTATTTTGGCCCTGAGCGAAAGACCAGAGACAGCTAGGAGAAGTCAAAGATGTAAATCGCTACTCCTTTCTTTGTCTTTAAGGAGAACAAGTTACTCAGCACCCATCTCCCATCCCAGGCTGCCAGTTACGCTTGGCTGCCAAGGGTCTTTCCTGCTCACATTTTCCAATGCTGAATACTGGTATTCACACCAGGCTAGCAGGCAAAGTCTTCCTTTTTGCCACAAATACAATTTCCACCAGTCCGTCTTTTACGACAAAGCCTGTTGACACCATCCCTCAGCGACTGAGTACATTTCAATATGTTAAACCTGGGCCAGAAGACTGGAATAAAGCAGGGTATTCTTCACAAGTCCTCTTTGTGTGCAGATAAACTTGTTGTCAGTCACATTGTCGGGTCCTCCGCAACGACACCGTTCAGCCTGATAATCGCTTTGCTATGTAAATGAGGGCGGGCGGAGTGAAGACTCGAGAGCGCGGCGGCCATTGTGCACGGGTGACGGCAGCATTTTTCAGCAGGGACGAGCACAGAGGCGGCCCCGGCCTCCAGCTCTTCACAATGAGTGGAATGGCGGAAGGTCTTTATTGACCAAACCCTTCAGGAAGATGGGATAGCCGTCACTCCTCTGAGGACCAGACCACTCCAGGTCATCTCTGCCGTGATCAGACTGAACGAGCAAGAGTACTGCCCACTAGGAGGGCATGCTGGCATCATCAGCAGGGCTCAGACCCAGGGGTTGCGGCTCAGAAAAGACCACCACTGATCCAGGAGGGGCAGTCCCTGATCACACAAACGCTGGCCAGATTGGCTTCACGTTTTTTTGGAATACAAGTGGGTCACGTTCTTACAAACTGCATGTTGCCATCAAGTCTCATAATATTGCTCTTAGTCAAAATATCTCATACATTCAGAAAGGAAAATGCTGGTTTTCCAATGACCTGGACACAATTACTTAATGAAAGAAATCCAGGGTGTTCAAGATACCGTGTAATGTCTTCTCAGCACAGACCAACCAACATCGCATAGCAATGCAAAATGACATATAATACAGTTCCATGTAGGATAACTTTGATGCTGCATCAGGAACAAATCTCTCCTGTTTCAAAATCTTCTCTTTCTTCCTGAAAAAGTCTCAATAAAATAATCTTATGTTATAAAAATATACAGGAGAAAGAACTTTGACTTCCTCGTTTTGAAAGAAGGCACGTTTCAGGTAAAAACCTTGTTTTCAGGTTATGAATATTACATATTGCATAGAGCCATTAAGTTATATTAACATCTACAGAGCTTGAATCTCACCTGTGCTCTGTGTGTGGAGTTTGCATGTTGTCCCCATGTCACATAAAAACAGGCTAACATGCAGCAGATAACTGCCTTATATCTTTTTGAACATTTTATTTAAGCAATGCAGGCAACCAGACAGAAGTGTAAACACACCAAGCTGTGGGACACAAAGTGAATCCCATTGAGCAAAGAGACTGTATTAATACTGCACTGTATGAATGTAGTAGTCTACATTTCTGCTGAATGCTCAGACTACCACACTGGGCATAATTCTGAGCAGCTGCAGTATCTGTCAATCATTGTAAATAGCTTCAGGAGCGGCTGCAAAAGATGGACTTAGTGCCATGAAAAATTTGTAGACTAAATGACCAAACATTCTGGACAGTAGAAACGAATGATGCGGCCTACAATCTAATGTCACGTCTTCCTGACACATTGGATTTTTCTACCTGTCACTAAGAAGAAGGGGTCCTGCAAACGCTGAAAATTTGTCCTGTGACAAGGATGAGGAAGGCGAATGGTTTTGGTTGGGGGTTCTTACAGTGGACAGAAAACCTGAAAGGACCTTGAGGACGATGCAGGAGTGTAGCGCATGTCGTGGGAGGTTGCAGGCACATTAAAGTAGTGCATCCATCGACACCTGGTCAGCAGGCAGTTGTGAAAAATGCTCTGTAAAAGAATGGCGCATTGACAAATCCCCTAGGAGCATGAATGAGTGTCGTGGCAAAGCCACACTAGACTGTCAATCACCGATTGTCAGGTGCACCTCAAACGTCAGGATCTGCCCTTCCAGCCTGTCAGCTGGCCCCTTACCCTACCCACCTCATTCCTGTCACTCACTCGGCCCCTTACCTCTTGGCCGGAACCAAATGCAAGGCAGATACTGAGCTTTGGGGAGCATGAGAAACTTCTGGTACCATCTGCTTGTATGCTCTGCAGCCACTGGCTTCTCAAACACAGGGGATCAGCCAGATCCAGACCGAGGAGCCCCAGCATGATGCTGCTTCTGGGTTTCCTTAAAATAAGAAGAGAAAACCTCCAAAAGTGTATAATCTTGCCTTACTCTAAAATACCTTTCTCACCTTGCTGGTGAAAGTCAAGTGGCTTTTGGCTGCGTCTTCTCTACACTAATCAGATAAAACCCTGCACAACAAGGCAAGTGATATAAAGGTTAGCAACTTGCTAATGATTATTTGTTCACTTGATTTTCTGGTGCCCATTGCTTATGGTATGTCGAGGCCACAAGATTTGGCTTAATATCCAACACCTCCAACAGTCACACATCTGAGGAGAGTGGTCACCATACAGCAGAGAGCTGTACCATTGGGCAGGTGACCCGGCCACTCGGCTGGGCAACCGTGATGTAGCTCCTCCCATTGCTCCTCCCACTTCCAGACCTCACAGTGTCAATAAACAAAAAAACAAAGTTCTTATTCTGTTTTACTTGTCACACAGTTGTTACCAGCATTGTTCTAACCAGATGACTGAGAGAGTACAGTGTGTGTGACACAAACAGAGATTATTTGCTGACTAGAAAGCTAACAAAAACATGGAAAAAGAATTCATTTCTCAAATGTATAGTATCATTGTACATATAAAAACAAAACACCACTGGAAATTCCAGCATTTAACTTAAACATTGTGCAAATTTCCGGTGTAAAACTGGATGGAAAAATGGGCTTTAAAAAAAGATCTGAGCCTTGGGGTTTGTGAGGAACACTGTTGGGTCTGAGATCCACCAAAAGGTCTCTGACCAGCCGAATCCAGCCTGCAGAGAAATAGCCCCCTGTACCCGAGAACGGAGGGCTGCCATGGGCTCGACCACAGCGTGCTGTCACCCCAAGGTTTCTGAGCCTCCTCCCTGTCGGCCAGCGACCCGCAGAGCAGGAGAACAGCTTGAGATTGTACAGATCTCAATGATTGAACCAATTGAATAATAAAAATGTCTCACTGGATTCTATGGTAGAACATGGCAAAAGCACAACTCTGCCCAGAAAGTGTACTATAGCTAAGCTGATTAATGACTCTTCTTGTTTGAGGTGTCTAAGGAAACTGCAACTCATGGAAATAGGCTTATGAAAGAATTGCAGTAGATAGTAAAGCAGCCAAAATACATAATGAGTCATATAAAATATGAGACCAGAAGAATTACAGCACATTTTGAGGCTGCTGGACATGAAGCCTTCTTTTAAAGCACAGAAATCATCCATTTCTTCTACCAGACTTAGCCGAAATGGTGAAGAATGTAAGTACATTGACATAGGAAAACATTTATTGTAAAGTGATAAAATACGAAACTGTTTCAATGACTATGCAATCGTTTTTAAAAATGTTATAAGAATGTTTTCACAACACTTAAAAACTGTTGCACAGCATTGCAACATGAGATCGCACACTGGCTCAGTACGAGGAATTTGCGTGTTTTTACGATGTTGCTTTGAATTGCAGCAGCACTGTGTGATGGTACAACAGAAATGTGCCTAAATATTTATACAAAGTGAGCCAATTATAATGATGAGACTTTGGAGTCCTGAACTGTACAGTACAACTAATTTCACCTTTTCTTAATCATACATATGTGATTACAACTTGCTGTACACTTGCATAGCATAAAAAATGTATTTACCGTAGAGAAGAGAGCCACCTTCATATTTCATACTTATTGTTCATGCTTACGTTGTGACATTTTCTTTTCTCGGTGGATAAATAAAATTGTTAGAATGCTGTACTGTGAAATTCCTTACTTGAAAGGGTCTTGTCAATGGCACCACAACACGCTATGACATAATCTGGAAAGCTCCAGTATCTTCTCGTTTGACGAAGGCATTATATAGGCAGCAGGTTTCTAGAAGCAAAACTGATTGTTGTATCACAACTTCATTAATTACAACCATGGCTGCATTGGGCAATGAAATTAGAGAAATTTCCGTAATCTCACCTCCTCTGTATTTCTGCAGCTGCGTGTTCATAAATTTTATTGAAATATGTGGAGCATCCTGGCATGTCCAGAAAGACAAGTCCACGATAAATCGAGAAGAACTGATTACTTTCCAAGTAACAGTAGCTGGTGAACCAACTGGTTATCACAGAGGTGGGGGGTAGAGGGTGGGGAATGAACTGCATGAAATAAAGTCCCTTTTAACACTGACGTCTTATCCTCGCAAAAGTTCCAAAATAGTTTGGCATGTTCAGTTCCCAGATAACGATTCCCATGTATACGGCAAAGGTATAAGCTGAACAAGAACAAAATGAACAGTCAACTGCTGTTCTGGGACCAGCATCTATCCTGCAAAAGACAGGAAACTGAACATAATAGAATTTTGGGTGTTCACGTGTTGGAGGCCAAGGATACTCTTGGGAGTGATGCGCTGTCACTCAGCCGAGGACACAAGGGTGGCACAATGTCACGAGGCTGGGGACACTCGAGAGTGATGCACTGTCATAAGGCTGGGGACACTCCAGAGTGATGCGCTTTTACAAGGCTGGGGACACTCAAGAGTGATGCACCGTCATGAGGCTGGGGACACTCCAGAGTGATGCGCTCTTACAAGGCTGGGGACACTCAAGAGTGATGCACAGTCATGAGGCTGGGGACACTCCAGAGTGATGCGCTCTTACAAGGCTGGGGACACTCGAGAGTGATGCACCATCATGAGGCTGGGGACACTCCAGAGTGATGCACTCTTATAAGGCTGGGGACACTTGAGAGTGATGCACTGTCATGAGGCTGGGGACACTCCAGAGTGATGCACCATCATGAGGCTGGGGACACTCCAGAGTGATGCGCTCTTACAAGGCTGGGGACACTTGAGAGTGATGCACCATCATGAGGCTGGGGACACTCCAGAGTGATGCACCATCATGAGGCTGGGGACACTCCAGAGTGATGCGCCATCATGAGGCTGGGGATACTCCAGAGTGATGCGCTCTTACAAGGCTGGGGACACTCCAGAGTGATGCACCATCATGAGGCTGGGGACACTCAAGAGTGATGCACCGTCATGAGGCTGGGGACACTCCAGAGTGATGCGCTCTTACAAGGCTGG
>JAACJT020000016.1:1010930-1039747 GCA_009936485.2 Gymnarchus niloticus | reverse complement strand
CCTCCAGCTCTGCCTCCTGTCTTTTCATCAGTGCCACCGTCTCCAGCCCATATAACATAGCTGGCCTCACTACCGTCCTGTAGACCTTCCCTTTCACTCCTACTAGTACCTGTCTGTCACAAGTCACTTCTGACACTTTTCTCCACCCTGCCTGTACTCTCTACTTCACCTCTTTTCTGCACTCCCTGTTACTCTGAACTGTTGACCCCAAGTATTTGAAGTCATCCACCTTCACCAACTCTGCATCCCTGCATCCTCACCATTCTGCTGTCTTCCTTCTCATTCACACACATGTATTCTGTCTTTGTCCTATTGACCTTCATTCCACTCCTCTCTAGAGCATACCTCCACCTCTTCAGGTTCTCCTCAACCTGCTCCCAGCTCTCAGTACAGATCACAATGTCATTTTTTTGCCAAATCTAATATGCAGACAACAATAAAACACTGACTGTTCAAGCAGAGCAAATCCATGAGATCAGTGTTGTGTCTGTGATCAATAAGGACCCTCACTCTGGAGAGTTCATATCTTACTTAGCTGTTGCTATTTGAATTTCCCCTTACAAATAAGAAATTGGACATCTGGTACTGAAAAATGTATTATATAACCATTCCATTCTTTTTAACCCCACATTTGCACCTTCGAGTCAAATGATCAGAAACTGAATATAATGCATACATCTATACTGATGGTGCATCAGTCAATTATGATTAGTATGGGGGGGCTTCACAGTTTTCCAAGATTTAAGGGAAATAACCAAGGCCTAAATTACAACCTCAACAACATCAACAGAATTCTGCTCATATCGGCCTTATACGTACAAGAGAAGTTGTAACAATAGGGTGAAATGCAGCATGAAAAGGAAGTGAAATACACGAGAAAGTAGGCTACCTTCCATTTAAAAATATCAAAATTCCACAAATATCTGTTGGTGATACGTGAGCTCCTAGCTGCTAGCTGTACACTTCATATTTTTAGGGGACTCACTGCCCAGCACAAAATAATGTGAAGTGCTTGGTCTTTCCAAATATTTTAATTCAACTTTTAGAGTAATAATTTACTTAACCCATTGCTTCACATTTAAATGTGCTACTAAGTTTATCGCTTACTGACATATTAAATGAACAGTGCAATAAACCGTCCCTTACTAACATAAAACATTGTCCAGGTGACTTAACATCAGAACATTTTATGCATCCTACAAACCCTCAACACTCAAAGATCCACACTGTACAATGGAGAACAGCCCACTTACCCCACAGCTCCAAGGTAGAAATCCAAATCCCACCCTGCCCCAGAGAGGCTGTCATTCTCATAACCTGGTGTTCACTTATGTCAATTAGCATCACCAAACTGCCTGCAGCGCTCAGCGGGGTGCTGTGACAGAATGGTCTCGCATCCAGGGTGGCCCCTGCTACCTGGGACCAGCTTCCAGCTGGAAGCTGGAGTGACATCTAACTGGTAAAGCATAACTTGCTGGCTAAAATGTGGTGCTCTGGTAATAATCAAGATTAACTAGCAATCTTTGGTCATAATTTTCTCTCGGCAAACTGTTGACTGTGCTTTAGTCATTTTATTTAAATTTTGTTTTCTTATTAAATTTTTAAATCTATTCATATATTAATTTTACAGCTTGAGAGTATCTCTGTATTTTTACACTTAAAATAATAATTGGATTTGGGTTTGGAGGATCCTCTGGTGAAAGTTTGTCTTGCAGTGATATTTGAGAGAATTCTGTATGATCGATAATATTGTTGTCTGAACAGAGACATCTGGGTGGCTCTGCCATGCCTACACCCATGCAGGCAGATTTTCTTCCAGACACACCTCCTCAGATATCCAGATAAGTCCACCCCATATATACACGCACTCCTCAAACGGCTGGAAGCTGTGAGTCAGTCCGCGGTCTTGGGTGGTTCTTCCATATCAGCCGCTCATCTCGGAGAGCTGGCACCCACGAAAGCCACATCTTGGCTGCTAAAACTTTAATCTGCAGAGTATATAATTGTTTCACATTTTTCTGGAGATGAAGAGCGAGAAAGCAGGCCTCGGCGGGACCTCGCAAACGGCAATTAAAAAAAGATCTATGACAGACACATAGTGGCGAAGAGAAGAAAATAGTGATAATGAAGCCTGATCTCGTGTCTATTGATCTTTATTACAATAGCAGCAAGCTGTAAAATGTTTGATGGTTTTGTACAGATCTAACCCCCCTCATTTATAATTACTGCTACACATGTTAGACCAAGGGCAACTTCACAAGGGTTACGGTGTGAAAAGCTGATGAGAAAGTAGGAAGAGAAGACAACTCTCATCGGGATGTCAGCAGCAAAGAACCCTGAGGCAATCCTTTCTCATGTCGAGTACCTGAAGCAATGTAGTGTTATAGAGAAGAATTTATAAAGTTTAGTTTAAATTAAAAATGAGTCTAAATAAAAAATGAGTGTCAGAAACTAGATCAAGTGAATCATGATAAGAAGAAATCTGTGGAGCAGAACATTAATTAACAACACACAATTTGTATCTGATTGCTTTTGTTTGCGCTACTTTGGTCTTTGAATGACTGAAATCGAGATGCTAGCCCAGATGCCACATTTTGGATCAATTCTTTGATTCTGAGCGGAGCCGCTGAGGTCATAATTCTTCTGCACCAATACCTCGTCTATCGCAGCGCGTGTTGCTGCTTGAACCCTGTCATCCATGGTGACATCCAGAACATCTTGAAGAAGACAAGAACGGTCACTGCTTACAGTCATTGACAGTGCATTACATGTCCAGAAAACTCTTGTCCAGGCCTCTGAGAGGACCGACGTCAGAGCTCGGCTGACGCAGGTGTGCTCGGTGCCCTAGAAATACGGACCTCGAGTGTCGTTCTTTACTGAGGTCACTGTAGCAGGTCCTGTAGGACGTGGTAGTGCTACCTGTGGACTCTTCTCCACAAACTGTCATCCTGCACAGCCCATCCAGGGACGTGCATGTGCTTTTACAGATTTGGCCATAACAGGGCCACGATATTCCTTTTAAAATTTTAACTGAATAAGTAAGCAACTAAGAGGTTAAGAGGTAAGGACGGGACAGCAGGCACCACAATGCGTTTGTTGGTGCCTGACCTCTGAATCCACTGTCGGCTCACATTTATTTTAACATCCTAAGTGAGGTTTTTGTATCTCCGTATGCTTTCAGAATGTGTGTACTGTGCAAGTGGGAACAAAGAAGTGAGAGAAAAAACAATATATGTATATATGCTCTGGCATCTTGTGAATAATTTAAAATCTTTTTAGTCCTGTAGAATTTAGAGTGAGGATAAAGTAGAATTAAACCATCTGCATCCATATTTGAGGAAATGAATTATGCATTGTTTAAATGATGGAATTAAGAATAAATTAAAATGGCAAGGCCTTCGGTGGAATGCAATTTCTGAAGCATTGTTTAAAGTCAAGGAGCACTGCGCCGCACCGCCGAAGCCTTAGCGATGGAGGCACCAGAGGGACACAGTGAGACGTCAGGCTGATCTTCCTTGTCTCTTTGAAGCCAGGCTGTCTGCACTTATACAGCTGGACACTGACCCGGGAATGATGCTGGTGACAAGCCTGGCCGTGATCTTACCGTCAGTCGCTGACTAGCATCATAAAGTGGCAATGTTTTGTAAATTAATTTAAATTAGATCTGTGTAAGTTAAAAGGGAATTAAAGTAACACAGAGTGCATAAAAAAGCATTTTTTTCAGCGACCTTCATATATTAGTCATCGAGTCGTAACAGAGCAGAGAACATTCTCTATTCCCTTTGGTTTGTGGCTGCCAGTGACAGAAGCCAGGAGAATCAAGTTGTTTTAGTCCTGTGAGCTTGGAAGTCCCCTAGCAGACGAGGAGGGCTCCGTGAGAGGCAGGCAGTGTGCTGTACTCCCATACATTAACCTTGTGTTCAGTCAGTCTGAGTGATCTCAGTCTGCTGACCCCGGTACACGCCACAGCATCCAAAATCCACTCTGCCTCAAATCTCCCACCTTCCCTGCATTCTGGACTCATCACAATGGTGCAAAGATTTCAGTGAAAAGGGGGCTGAGAAACACACACTGTTAGATTTCCAGGGTACTGATCTGGCCTGGCATTAGCGCTTCGGTGTGATTTACCGTCAGCCCACATTTGGCAAGGACTAACGCCAAAAGTGAAACTCCACAGCAGACCTGCTCCTCCACAATTTATTGTGGCGATGACTCAGAAAAGAATGGATTTATTGGGCCTGCTGCATGAACAATATCATACCTTGACAACCTTATTAAATCTTATTTAGCTTAACATCAACCCTTCTGTGCATTTGATGAGTTACCAAAACTGGACTGGGTGTTTTGGGTTGGACTGGGACAAGACATTTAGGATACAAATAGCAGCCTCTGGTTTTAGCCATTATAGAGCCTTTTGACGTCAACAGAGCCTTCACATTTGCATACAATGAGCAGAACAGTCCGTCCCTGTGCACTCGTTATCTTGTCCTGGATATTTTCTGTCTGGCCCTCCTGCTGTTTGTCTGCATTTCCATGACCCAACGGAAATGTGAGATACCCAACTTCGTGGGCACGACATGCTCTCAGCTCTCAGAAATGTCCGCAGAAAAACGTCTGCCGCTGCTAGCCATTACCTTCCAGCAAAGGTGCATTCTGAAGTCTGACCTTCAAGGCTGACCAGTAAATAACCTTCAGTCATTTCCAAGACTTTTCAGAGGTCATTTATGATTTAGTAGTTTTAAATGGGGGGGGGGGGCAATTACTGATATTGGTCTATTAATGGTAATAGTTATTTCCACTTTTAAAAGTGAAGTGAATGTGCATTTAACACAAAGATGCAAGAGTATTCAAGAATATTTTAGATTCAAAACGAAGGGTGTCAGCACAAATGCCTTTTTCATGTTAACTGTCAGTGTAGCTTGTCATATCAAAGCATTCAGAAAAGTAATTTTGCCTTGTATAAGGATAGGGCACTTTTCCTCTTAGCAGGACAAGGGCAGCTATGCTCATAAAAGATTGTTTGTCACTTTTGTATACCAAAAATACTAAGCAAAGCAGAGTTCAGAGGATAAAGAAAGCATTAGCCATTCACATATTTGGTTATTGGTCATAAGTTGAGTGCCAGAACAAGACAGAGAAGTAAGTAGAGAGAGGGGGGTAGAACAGAATCTAGGAAATTAAAATCAATATTTTCATTCAGAGCCAATTCCTACACTACAGCTTTGTATTTACAGAAACGAAACAGTCTCAAGCTGCTCCATATTCAACAGGCAACTATCTTAACATTGGCAGAGAGTAAACAACAAGTGAGGAGAGTGAGAGTGAGACAGACGGTCGAAAAAGACAAGAAACTGGAGGAAATGAGCCCTAGAATGAATCTTTTGTTGTGCTGACCAGTCAGCATTGCCAAGGTTATTTACTGAGCTGCTGCTGAAGTTTATTACGGGAAATAAGCTTTGGTTCATCTGGAACTTCATCCTGCTGCTTCCTGCAAACAGCCTTCTAAAGCCTGTCAGGACTCGCTGTGCTCTGGTTTTAAGTGTCACCTGCGATCAGAAAGGGCCCGCTCACTGTCACGTGACACAGGATGCTGTTTCCTGTCGGGTGATAAGCTGTCTGTTAGCAGGATCAGGAGGCTGGAGCCACGGCCTACCTCTTTGCAGGTCCCCGGGATTCCTCTAGCCAAAATGGTATTTGTGTCAGCCCAGTTTGCCCACTTAATTGGCATCTCCTAGTCCCCTGAGACTATCAGCTGCATATGATCAAAAAGGACACTTTGAGTTCGAGGTACTCCTCTCTGGGATGCATGCTGATCCTTTCAGGCACTGCTACTGCAAGTGAAATTTAAGGTGTTAGAAAAGAAGCAGGAAAAATTTAATTTTACAAAAAATTTGCAAAAAGGTATTGCAATGATGGGTTACATGTTCATGTGTTCGGTGGCTATACACGCTGTTGCTACTGCAGCAACAGATAATTAAATGGAGGATAGCAGATTGTCCAAGGGGCTTGGATCAATTTTAAACAAGATGCGACCTGCCGATGCTACTCATCCTGACCCTGCTGTGTCTCCCGACGTGATCGAGTAAAAAGTGAGTCTATTTACTGGGTTGCTCAAGGTCAGACCGGGGAGAGCGTAGTGGGTTAGTATTCACACTCTCTCCTGCTTCCCTCTCAAACACAGCTGCCTCTGAACCTCCGCCTTTCAACTATCCAAAAAGGGGGATTCAGAGGCCTCAGAAAGTAAAGCGATGTTGGGCACAGATTTGACAACAGCCAGAGAATCTCTCTTTAAAATAGCGAGCTCTGTAAAAGGCCGCAAGAAAAAAAGAGGAATGCTGTGGATCAACCTGAATGTAAATTTCAGGAGAGGACCTCTGGAGAGGCTGGCTTTTTTATTTGATTTATTTATTTCTTGCGTTTGTGGGCAGAAATGAGAGTCAGTTGTCAGGTGGATTTGTGCTGAAGAATTGAGGAATATGAAATATTTACCAAAGCAATAATGACTCCCTGGACAGAGCAAGGGAAGTGGGAAAAAAGACTGAAAAGAGAATGAAAGCTGCAGATCTACTGCAAGAGGAAGACGTGAACAAAGTGAAGGATTGAAGCTTCCTCACTCTCTAGTCGCATCAAAATAACATGCGCTGGTAATCTCACGCTGTGCAGAAAAGTAAGTCTGGGATCCTCTTTAAAACGGCAAAATGAAATTGCAACACATTCCTGCAATATTTTTTCAGCATTGAGTTTGGGAATAAATATTTTCACAACTCAGGCAGACGCATGCAGGCTCTACTGCAAATGGGCCCCTGGGCCTCTGAGGGCCCGATACCATAGCCAAAGGCAATGCGGCATTAAAATCTGATGTGTGTGATGGTTCTCCCCTTTCTGGTAGACAGCACGGAGCCACGGTCAGTTTGATCAGGATCAGGGGATAGTGAAGGGCTCCTTATATTTTAAAAACCATTACAAAACAGTTGCCTAACCACAGGATTAGATAATCCTACTAGGGGCTGCTCTTTAGACGTGTGGTGAAGATTACAAGTCTTGAGAAGTCACCTATGTGCAGTTAGAGACCTATGTGGGAATATCAATAACGTTTTTAAAGCCTCGCAGACTGACAGCGATCTGGCCGACCTTCGCATAGACAATGTCAGTAATGTGGCCCCTTTTGTGTGCCAGGGAAGCATGCAGTACAGAGGGACCGAGCATGGGTGAGCATTTTTGGAACAGTCAGAGAACAGACGTGTTTTCAAGGGAGCCTCTGAGGACCGTTTGGGATCTGAAACCTAGGCTTCAGGATCAATAGGTCCACATTCTGTTTCTATCACTTCCAGCTGAACAGGAAAGGAGTTTTCACAATGAGAACTGGATCACTCCTGGTCTGGAGCTAACACTAGGCTGGCTTCTGTGCCTTTTCTATAAGTTTGTGTTGTAGGGATTCGATCTGAGCCATGCCAAAATAATACAAACATGAGGAACAACATCTTTAACAATTTACTATCCACAGCAGGCAATACCCTTGTTGTGTATTTCTCCCTGTGTTTGAAACAGCCCTAGCTGTTTACATCGTGACATTCATGTAAGATAAATATCGTTAACAGGACTATAATTAAACTTAGTTGTACATTTGTCATTGTTGAAAATGTTTTTCAGCAAGAGAGTGCACTTGTAAGTGGGTAAAAGGGGAAGTGGCAAAAGTAAATTCATAAATGGATTTAAAAATAAATGTAAGACAAATGTCAATCCTAATAAGAGCTGTCTGTGCGATACATTATTTATGGGGATAAGAAGCCGCAAAGACCATCCAATCGTGACTGTCTTTGACAAATGGTTGCTCGTGACCTTTTGGGCTGACCTGCGGAAATTAATCTAGGTAACCGAAGCAATTTGTCCTTTGTCTATTGTCAAAATGAGAGGAATAGAAACACGGCAGAGCAATCATCCTGATTGGAGTCCCATTCCTCTGGCCCGGGTTCGACTGCAGTGTTTACGGAGTACCCAGTCCTCATCAGCATACATGCTTTGATAGGGAAGAGCCACAATGTCAATGCCTTCCACTTTATTCATTAGCAAATAAGGATGGATGGGGAGGAAAGACGGGTATCGACTGACCACAGTTCTTTAAACAGAAATCAATATCCTGGGCGGAGGCATCAGACAGGAACATTAAGTGTGTAATGCGTACGGGCATATGATAAAAAGGCTTTTTGACAAGTCATCCTTCAGCTGCACTGCTGGGGCAAACGAGTGTGACTGCACAGGTACTCCTGGACACAGGTGTCTGGTAGCAAGCTGCGCAGACCTGCGCATGTGACTGCACCTTCAGGGGAAGGAGTGTGCTCTGAGCGAGGTAGCTGGACTGCTGCTCGGCTGCAGCAATCAGGGGGACGCGCCAAGTCAGCGTTGGAGGAAACCGCCGTGTTTGTCAGAACCGTCAAAAATGAGAGGAAGGAAATTTATGCACTGAGGAACATATTCTTTTGTGGGTCTCCAGAGAACATTGCATTTAATAAGAGAGCTGCAGCTCTTCTGCTGGTAGGTGACGAGAAGCCGCTGAGGGCACTGCCACGATCGTCCAGAGTGGGGAGGTTTATGAGGACAAGGTCAGGACACAAAGTACAACCGCAGGACCTGTAGTGTATGAAAAGCCAGAAAGCAGCCAGTCGGTCCTGCGGCCATTCGTGGAAGGCAATTATGCTTGAGCTGAGTGTGGCATGAAGCACAGGCATGGGGAGAGAGCGTTGACCCCCCCAGGAGCCATCTCAATGGAGTCATCCCTATCTTGCACTTCCACAAATAAACAATCTTCCCTCCTCTTTATAAACTGAATATGAGCACTTTGGCTGGGGGGGGGGAATTCAATATTTCTCCAGCAAATATTTAAAGCAAACAAAGAAGGAAAAAAAAAAATAAACAGGCAAATAAATAGATTTACCATGCCAGGAGAAGGGTCAAAGAGTCCTCTAGATGTAATTTGACATCTCAGTTATTTGGAGGGCTGATGGTGAGAGCTATTCAAAGGCTTATTTAAGGATCTGTCAGTCAAGGCATTGCAGCATGGCACTGGAGGCTCACACTGAAGAAGTCACCGCAGCAGAGAGCCCTCGGGTTAGAAGCTGATAAGGCGAACATCTCCTCTAATGTAATCAGAAGCCTCCCTCCCGGAGGCAGCTATCACAACATCTTAATACTGTCCTAATAGCCTCTTTTATCTCATATGCGTGTGAAAAATGTATTACGCAGGATAACCGTAAATATGGAGCAAGGTGTAGCACCGTGTTCTCGCTAATTCCTCGTGGTTGATTAAGTTTTAAATCGGTATGTCAGGCCTGTCCTCTGCGATGAGGAATTAAAAGCTTTTTTTTTTTTTTTTCCTGTTACAGGACGGTGATAACTACCCCTCTTCCTCTCCTCAACCTGAGTGGGAGCAAAGGGCAGTGATATTAAACAAGAATTTCATCCATTTTAGATGAGATGCAGATGACTCAATTATCCTCGGCTGCCCACGCAGATCGCCAGAGAAGAAGCTAGCGTGTGCCTCTGTCTCCCCCAATGACGGGAGGCACCGCTAACTGTGCTGCAGAAACGCTACCGCGTATTACTGTCTCCTGGCCAAACCAAACAGCTGTAATTATGTAAATGGGGATGGCTGTGAGTCCGGCCTCTCAGAGGTAGAAGGTGTGGCCTGGGCATCCGCTTGACAAGGCCAGACTGAGCGGGATTGCCGACGGTGCATCAGCATGACTCCTGATGATGAGAGGCATATAAATGCAGCCTAGTCAATGTTAGTCCATATACACACACATTCACGTAGCCTTCTGCTATGAACAGCTATAACATCAGCATCAGCATCAGCATCATAACTTGACTTTATGCCATAGTGATGCGATCGAGAGAAAGTCCCGAGCTCATGCATTTTGAACTAATGACCTGCAGGCACCAAGGCACCAGTGTCTTCAGGACAGATTCCTGTGTGGACAGTCATCTAGGTGTTCTGAGTGAAAGATCTTACTGCCCATCTCCAGTGGGGCTGGTTTCTCATCCTCTAGCCCATTGACGATGATTTTAAAATGCTTACTGACCCTTCTGAGATAAAGCATGCTTGAACACCCCCTCCTCAATGGCCTCCTCGAGTAGACCATTCCAAACGCTCCTGTCAAGATGCACCATCCGTCACACGCTCACTCAGTCGCCACTGCCATCGATCCGAAAATGAGCGTGGAAATGACTAATCTGTGCATCTCCTGATTCAGTAACCCACACTTTAAAGCTGCAGGTGTGCTTTTGCACTGCTCTTATATACAAGGTTGGGAACACAGTGAGTGTAGGATTTGCAGCTAGGCTGGCGGCATCCTGGGGACTCTCAGTCTACAGACCTGGGGAGCAGAATGGAGTGATAAATCAGGGGCCAGGTCAGTACTTGATGGTACTGATAGACCTTCTCAAAGAACAAATAGCTACCAAGTCCAGGGCATCGCTAAACCACAGGGTAGAGTGCCACCCTTATGTAGCTCATGGATCTGAACACGACTCTCCATACACCCTTTGCCGATTTTTCATGACCGTGACAAGAAAGTGGCCAATGGAAGCCAGAACTGGGTGGATGCATTTGTTTTTGAACCACAATCAGGCACCTGGAGGAGGAATTGACTGTACAGTACAGTACCCGTTCAGCCTATTTGAAATGACTACATCCTATAAATTTTGCTAATCTCGTGGTGCACAATAAAAAAGCAATAATGAATGCACAAAATCTATTAGCTACATGAAAAGTCATCCATCCATCCATGCATCCATCCATCCATCCATCCCAGGCAACACAGGGCACAAGGCTGAGGAATATTCTGGATGCCAGTCCATCACAGGGCACATACAAAGGGCCTTTCAGTGATGCCATTTCACTTAGCTGCATGTCTTTTCAAGGAATTGAACACAAGGAGAACACACACACGGAACTCCATGGAGCCACCACACTGCCCCAGCCAAAAACATTCATTGGAGTTTTAGGTCATAAATTTATTGGCAGTTATACACTAATTGCAAAACATTCTTCAGTGAGACTCACTAACTGCACAACAACACAGCGTTTAACCAAATCAGTGAATACAATGCTCTAAGGTGGTCTCTGGTCTCGATGATTCCTAATTTGCATTATATCTCATATTCATCATGTTGAAGACAGCAAACAGTGCTTTCACAATGCGGTATGACTACACTACGGAAAAATGAAGATCACCCTAGAATAGTTGCTAAATGCAGGTTCCCAGTAATGGAAGCAGAGCTGTTACTAATTCAAACAGAATTACAACATGTCCAGAGATGTGAAAATACATTTGCATGTCTGGACATTTATCTGCATGCTAACCACAGGCCACCATATTGGTGAAATCAAATAAAAAAAAAACAAAAAAAACAAAAAACGATGCTAATTTCTTAGTTTGGGAAAAGGGCCAAAGTACAGTAAATAAGCAGAGTTGTAAAGAAGGCAGTCGGGAAAGAACGGCCATTCTTCAGGATCTGAGCAGAGCTGATGACAGAAGAGGATGGCTGACTCAGAACAGAACGTTGAAAAATACATTTAACGAAATAGTTTAAATGTGTGCTGGAGTCATTTGACACAAACGTTCAGAGTGCAGACGCACAGAAAGAGAGTTGCTGAGTTCCCTGCAAAACTAAGGAACAATCCAGGTAACTCGACAACTGACAACCTGAAAGCGGGGTGAAAAATTGGCAAAAACATGGAATATTTATTTGCATTCATATTATTACAAGGAAACTACTTCATCAAGGACAAATAGAAAAACAAACATTTGACATCCAGCACATCACAGTCTAACCATTTAACTCATACATTCTGTTACAATCTAAAAAAATTCATACATTACCAGCTCGCAACCCAACCCATTAGTAAGTCAAAAAATAAAATAAAAACAAAACAAGGGCAAAACAAGAGCATATATGACATGGTGAGGATTGATGTTACACGGTGAGGATGCTCTAATATTGTCATCAGCATTCAGCCACATAAAGTCTCTGGTCTGGACATTTCCCAGTCCCACCAAGACTCTCTGGCCAATGATGTCGTCTGCTCCTCGAGACACTCCAACACACAATGGCCATCTGCAATACATTTTCATAGCAAGCCTAACGGTACAAATGAAGTGTGAGTCTGTTTACAATAAAGTGGCTCCGAAGGCGAATTGCTGGGTCACCTTGTTAATGCCAAAGCATGTGGACGCGGCCGACAGTTGGGCCAACAGGAGTAGGTGGGGCTTCCAGTTGTGGGCGTGGTGAGTCTTCTAGCCCACAGAGTGACGACAAGCAATTAGGTAAACGGCATATATATTTTTACGGTCTGGAGCATATAGGCCAGCAGGAATGAGCGGGGCTTCAAGCAGTGGCTGTTGTGAGTCTTGTGGCCCACAGAGTGACGAAAGGCGATTAGGTTAACGACACATATTTATTTGCACAATAGAGATACAACAAGCAATATGTGCTAACATGGATGTTTAAAGTAACTGAGTAGCAATGAATACTGAAGAGCAATTCTGGTCATTTGGCACAAAAATGAGCATAGCAATACCTCTAGCTGCACTACCTACAACAAAAGAAAATGAGCAAACAGATGATGTTCTACTTGTGGTGTCATTCTCCTCCTTTGCCCAGCACGGCGTCCTCACACAGCTGTGGCTTAGGGTAAGAACTGCACATTCTCTATTGGCCACTTGTCTGAGAAGCGAAGGACACGGTCTAGAGGCAGATCATGTTCTTCAGTGATTCGTTTAGGTATCAACACACATGCTGCAGGGTCCACCCCTTTAAAGCCTGGCAGGAGAAAAGAAATGTCACTGTGGTCAGAGTATCATCACTTTATGGGCATTACTGACACTAAAAATCACATGTGAGATTCAGGAGGGAGACCGAACCTACAGGGGAACTGAAATTCTGGGAGACACTGGAGGACCAAACACCATCAGACAAGATGGCTAAGGAGGAAGCTGAGGAATGAGCAATACAGGGAAGTCATAACATGGTAAGGAGCAAGCGGACAGAGACCACAGACTAGCTGTCAGTGGCTGCAAGCTGACGGAGGTTAAATGCAGGAAAGATGTGTAACAAACATGCAAGGACAGCAGGAGTGGACGTAGAAACACAGGATGTAGAATCACTGAGGCATAGGTTTGGCTTGAGCATTGATAGGGCACCAAAACAACTGCAAACAATTGCTTTAATGTCACGTGTAAAAGTCGATAGGGATATTTACAGCTGTCCCGAACGCTGGCTGTACCTACCAGCCCTACCTAAACCTACACTTAGGCAGGATCAAGCTGACTACGGACTGTGGTGAAAGAAGTCACATGCAGCAAGGCTCAGTACTGAGGAGAAGCCATGAAATACACCTGTAGGTCATCTCCTTATACATTTTTAGAATTAAGATGCACTTTTTTTGAAAGAAAAACACAAACAGATAAGGAGAAATGCCTTCATGAACAGTTTTCATGGTGTATTTGTGAAATTATAAAAACGGTCTAAAAATGGACATTCACTGCTTACTTCCACAAGAGAGACTCGACCCTGCTGATGATGTCAGTGAGGTCAAAGGGTAGCGGCATGGCAGGGTCACCGTCACACCAGTACGGTCGGTTGACTGGCGCCTCTTCGGGGGGTAAAGTCTGGGCAAGTCTGGACTCACACCTGGAAGCAGAAGAGAGATTTGTACATGCTGATTTGAGTCTGCTGTCCACACCAGATGGTGGTGAGGTATACATAAAGCAGGTCACCTCGGTATTTCTGACAAAGGAAACAAAAAAAATATTTATACACTTAATTTTTGAGGAGAACGAAAAAAAATCACAGGATGAAAAAGGTATCTTCGCATTTCATTTGTTTTAGTCAGATATTTCTCAGAGATTTACTGGTAGCACGTGCTTTTCTCGCCGGTAAAAACACAAAACCACACATTTCTCCCGATACGAATGGCTCAATTATCATTCTTAATGGCCAGTGCATCTGAACAGAAAAGGCAACGTGAGCATGGAGGTCTGCAACAAAAATAACCATGCTGTATATGGTTAGATGTTTGGGAAACTTGGCTGGAACAGGCTTCACCTAGCTCAGGGTTGCTTAAATCTTCAGATGAATCAAATGAGAAAGCTACAGCCATGATGAGCACAAATGTCATCTCTATGCTGACAGATGGCTGGCAGAAGTTTTCTTTTATTCTATTTACAAAAAACACCAGTTTTATTTTATTACATTTACCCAAAGTTTGCTGGATAAATGCAGTAAGAATCTACTTCCCCTCGAATTTCTCTGAAATACAATATTCCAGACCTTCTATATATTTGTCATTATTTGTGTGATGCTTGGAAGCACTGGAGTGGTATTCAGAAGCCCTTCCTTCACTACGAGGCCATGCGGGAGATGCATAAATCTGCCGCAAGTGGAAATGAGGAAGCGTGACCTTTGACCTGGCAGCACAGTGGTGTCTGCTTGCATGGTCACGGCACAGCTGTCCTTGTGGCTCCTCAGCCACACATCGTTAAAATCAGGCCGTGGGACCCCCAGAGAAACCCAATGCAGGACAGAGTCCTAACTCCCCAAGGAGGTGCAGTGTGTATCTGTGTGTTTCACTGGGTCCCGGACAGAGTCCTAACCGTGGGGGAGGTGCAGTGTGTGTCTGTGTGTTTCACTGAGTCCCGGACAGAGTCCTAACCCTGGGGGAGTTGCAGTGTGTGTCTGTGTGTTTCACTAAGTCCCAGACAGAGTCCTAGACTCCTTCTGGAGAGGGACTAGTACATCAGCTTCTGGCAGAGAAAAGTCTTCATAAATGACGTCCATCTCTGCTTTTAGGTGCAACTAACATGCTTAAAAGCATTTAAAGTCTTTCACGAATGTCCAACCAACTGATTAAATACTCTGTAACTGCCAGGTGCAGTAAATGGTGTGATTTTCACTGTGAGTCTTAGGGAGGATAGACTTACAGTCTCAGAAGATGCCTGTTAATGAGAAGCTTAAAAATGACAATGCTATTTGAGTTTTTTTGCAAAATCTTAAGTGTTCCAACTGATTAACCTCAACAGATATAAGTTAATGATTCCATCTAGCATACTTTTCAGGAAGATTGACATTTGAATATCTAATTTTGGAGAGAAACACTATATGTCATCAGCCCTAGTGAAAACCTATGCCAATGTGGGTATATTTCAGATTTTTGGTTCACACTGAGGACCCAAGTGCACTCAGCCTAAACCCAGGACTGCCTTTGAAAGAGTTAACTGTAGAGTTAACCGTCTCAACTTAAGTGAGTGTTAATTAAGGACATTCAGGTGCTCAATAAAAGGTTAATGTTAAAGTTAAAGGATAAATTCCTCTAAGCATGCCATCATTCCCGCAGCTCGATGAAGAACACGTTTCGGATCGATACACTTTATAGTGCTGTGGTCTCTGTGGATTTTGGACCAGCCCCTGGCAGCAGTTCTTTTACTCAAGGCCACAGTCTCACATGAAGCCTGATACTCACACAAAGGTAGTTATGGTGAAACCACAGCACTCCACTAAGTATGACTCGTGGTGCCATGTGACCCAGGAGCACAGCTTTGGGACCTCACTCTCTCCAAGGTGTGACACAAACTCTTCAATAAAGATGCTAATTCAAAATCATGCAGACCTTCTCTGACAGAAGAGAGTGCAACACCAGAGAGTGGTGGCTGCAGGAAATCAGAAAAAGCCAGGGTACACAAAACTTTACCGTACGATAATGGTCATTTATGGACATTAAGCCGACACCGCCAATGGTTTAAGCTGCTTGACACACACCCCTTTACAACACTGTGGATGGCACTGCCCTGGTGTCAGTAAAGCTTGAGACTCTGAATGACACATTGCCTCTTAGCTTCTTTAGACTGCCGCAGGTGAAGCGTCTGCAGTCCTTCTATTCCCAGAATGTTACCAAACTTGCCGTACAGAAACCAGCCAGCAAAAAATAAATCAGACAGGTCTTCCTTCCAAAGACAGTCGACACAGGCCTCCAATAACACTCACGATCCCACGAGCTGTAATGAGAACAGGAAGCGCCCAGCCAAGGATGTGTGTGGGCAGGGCCAACTGGGCCTCCTTCGCCCTGACTACTCCAGACGGTGCACATGCTTTAGGTGGAGGCGTTAAATGCTGGACACATGCTCTTTTCATTTCAAACCCTCCAATAAAACTAACATCTGATATATTGGCTCCTTTAATGAGCGGCTGTGGAAAATGCACACTTTTCGCTCTAGCCCCTCATTCCTTTTTCTGGTTCCTTCTCTGCTCGCACGGCGGAGAACAATGCGCCGCGTTTGGCCAGGATGTGGGCCTCCGGCAAGCTGAGACGCTGCTGCGAGCTCGTTTACGGCAGCAGTTAGGGGGGCTTGTTAAACCACATGAAATGAGAACTGTTTTCATTAGAAGCCTCTGGGACGGTAATTGTGGCGAGGGGGTGTGCGTCTAACTGGTGACATGTGTGAGGCTCTCGCTCGGACACCGGGTCCCAAAGGCCGGCAAACGGCAAAGGACGGGCGGGCAGAGCAGGACGTGTGAAAACTGAGATCAGTACAGACAGTCAGGCGTGTCCTGAGACCCACGGCTGTAAAGGTAGCTGCAGAACAGCCCTCAAAATTGGAACAAAGACCACAAGAATGGTAGAGACATACAGGAAGGGAACAAAATGGCCACTGCGGCCTGAGACCAGGTGCACACCCATTAGCCTTTTAACAGCGTAACAAATGAGATGACGCCTCGGCGTGCCTGTGCTCACCTCAGGCTCACCTGCAGTCAACAAGAAAAAAATTTACGAGCAGGAACAGCTTTTGTGTGAATGCAGGCGGTATGTAATAAAAAAGGAGCAGGACAAACACATAACATTCTTCAGGGACTGTGATCATTTGTCCGTCTGTCACGGGCCCCACGATAGATCATCAAACATGGGGCAGCTGGGTTGCTATGCTGGAGGGGACTGCAGCTGGAGATCGGCCATCGACGGCGGGAAAACCCACAGAAGATACAGCCCTTAAAGGGCACCGTGGGTGTCTGGCGGCATGGGAACCGACGTGAAATGTGTCGGAAGATGACCGCACGTTTCCTTGGCCACCACGGGCAAGCACCACCGTCGTATTTCACGAGCACCGGCGTGCTTGTTCTCCACTGATGTTTCCGCATAATGATGCGAGCCTATGCCTCCCGGGCATCCTGTACAGAGTGCAATAACCTGCTGATGGATTGTCTGCCATGACAGCTATACGGTTACGGCTGGGAGACGCCCTGACCCCGGTCACATGATAAGGTCAAACGAGACTCACACAATTCCCACCTGTCCACATGTAACAATAGCAGGGTCAAAGAACTCCGGGTAATTATATGTATCAAAGAAGGAATTGCTTTGTTACAAGCCATTTTATTTGCTGAAAGGGACATTGTGGTAAAGTCCAAGAGCTCTGAGGTTGGTGAGCAAGGCTTTTACACAACAGACATAACATAAGAACGCACTCTTCGCCAAGTGGCAAAATAATGCAGCTTTAGATTTGACTGCTGTCGATTCTGCACCCGTGGGAAGGGCCGGGAGCCGTCAGGGGTCCACCGACTGCACCTATCCAAAATTAGCGAGAGGGAAGCGGCTCTGACCGCCTCTTTAAATATTGTGTTCACGCTTGGTACGTTGAATTTACTACACATGGGTATAACTGTAAGGGTATCCCATTATTATTTGGCACGCTTCAACTCCCTGAATAAATTATCGTGTAAAAATAAAAGTGAAATGACGTAGCAGACTGAGAGAGGTCATGTCCTCATCATCCCCTGTGTGTCAGGACACGCTGAGTGAGACGATCCCGGGACCTCAGGCAGTCTGTGAGGGACTGGAGACCAGCCACCACATCTGTAAAGGGGTGCCAGGGGCCAGGTCTGTAACGCCCATGGAGGGTCACGCTGCGCTATACACCACAGACCGCAGGGGCCGATAGCCCCTGGTCAAAGTGGGGACTCCAGGCCTTGGGCATATCCCAGAAAACACCCTTAAAGGTGGGACTGGCGCCAAAAATGGAGAAGTGGAGTCCACATTCATACTTAAAATCAAAACGTATACCACAATAAAAAAAAAAAAAATCTGAAAGTAGCTAGGCTTTACCTTAATGTATAACTGTAGATGGAAGATGGCAAACTACAGATGGGACCCCGCCATCGTCTTTGGGGCCAAGCGTAAGCAACCCATGAACCGAGTGTGAGGCAGCTGTGGTCTTGGCAGCAGCACACGGGCCTCCCGAGAGGCCTGCCTAGGGGGCGTCGACGCCCCGACACTGTGTGGCAGCTGTAAGCGTGTTTACGCACCCAGAGTGACTACAGGGTACAACACGACCAGAACTGACCTTAATAATCTCTGGCTTTAAAAGAAACCAGATTAAACCAACATTTTCCACCAGTTAAAGTACAGAAATAGCTTGATGGGATATACCCTAAGACAATAAGGAGCAACCACACAGTACCATAAAGGCACTAACACCAAGATGTGTGTCATAAAGTTAATGAGGGGTAATTTAAATGTGATGATATAATTTGCAAGTGGGCATACTCTCACACTGACTCACAGGACTGAGTGTCACTTCCAAACTTATACTTTACAGTTCACAGTTATGTCCCCACCGTAATTTTGTTATGGCACAGGACTGAGAAGCACTGTGGATTCAATTAACGACGTGAGGCTGTTAAAATATAACTATGGTACCACATTGTGACAGCTGTAAGGCTGCCTACGTATACATGCAGGAAGAGAACTCTGAAAGATGCCTGCAAGATGAGGTGGAGGAGCCCTGGAGCTCACAGACAGCCTCCCATGCTGCTACCATAAAGACGGCCAGCCGGCCGAGTCTCTGTGGACCTGAGATGACAGAACGGGCTGCATCCTGCCACCCAGAAAGCAGACAGACAGAGGATCAGTGCGGAGCCCCAGATGTGCCGTGAAGGAGGTCCTTAACCAGCGGCTGTTCCCAGGGCACCTGGTGGGGGGGTTCCAGATGGGGATCTCGACAGACCTGAGAACAGCACCGGCAGCCGTGTCCGTTCAGCCCACCCCCCGCTACCCGTGGAGAGAGACGCCACCTCAGCTGTAATTCTACATGACTGTCTGCGGCTGCATGCAGGGGGGACGACAGCAAGCTGTACATGTGGAAGGAGACAGGAAATCATTGAGAATCTTGCTGAAGAAGTCAGATTTAACACCGCCATACCACAAGGAACAGGGTCTGTCATGTGACTGTCTGCAAAAGTTACATCTGAGGGACACCGACTTCAGCAAGGCAAAATGAGACCATGAAATAGATCATTCCACCATCTTCAAGACCACTCCACCCGTTCCACGGTCACTCTGCTATCTCCTTGGTCACGTCACTTTCTTAATTTAAGACACATAACGGAATGCGTCTTTCTGCTCCTTCAAAGTCGAGTCGTAAATGTGTGGACAGCTTCTCACTTCTTCACACAGCAGCTTGTCAAAGGCGTTCATGATTAAAATACTCTCCTTGACTACTCTCCTCGTCTGCTCCTTCTTCATTGATATCCGACCTTTTAAATTCGGCGCCATATACAGGAAATTCCCAGCAGTGCACTAATTTATTCCTTGCACATGTGCAGTCACCGTGGGCTGACACGTAAAATGTCTGCTAGATATAAAATCTGGGCTGCACACACACAGTGTGCACAGACACCCCTGATGATGAGATTTAGATCACTGACACTGTCCATGGGCTGTGATGAAGTATGGAAAAGTGAATTATCGCCTTAACAAGCAGTCAGCCCTCCCTCTCTCTCCTGCCTCTCTTCCTCCTTTACCTGGGAATGCTGAGGGACGGAGAAGACGCGTGGAGTACGGGGAACGCTGAGGGACGAAGACGACGCGTGGAGTACGGGGAACGCTGAGGGACGAAGAAGACGCGTGGAGTACGGGGAACGCTGAGGGACGAAGAAGACGTGTGTGATATGGGGCTCCTGTAACAAATGCCCACTGTTAATTCAGCTGTCATGACGTCTGGCGTGCAGGCTTCACTTGCCCTTCTTAAAGATGGACTTCACGTCATTTGGGATTCCTTGACCCAGCCTGGTGGTAACAGGAACCACCGGAATGGAGAAAAATGAAGCAAAAAAAGAGTGCAGAGCGGATAAAGAGGACAGAGAAAGGCATGGCTGGCAGCTTCCCCTTTGGAACAGTAAACAGGATCATCATAAGGCACATAGCCTGCAGCCTGGCTTCCAGAGCCTGGCAGGGGCCCAGCTGCGCTCGGCACCGCCCGCCCCGTCCTGACTTATTCATAAACGCCCGGTGTCAGACACGCCTGCCGTTAAAGACGTCACAGTCGCTCTGCAGAGAAGCAGGCATCACCACTGAGTGGGACTCGTTAACGAAACAGAAGAATGTAAGACGAACGGCAGCATAATACTGGCATGTAATGAGAAAATCAGGGTGCCTTAAAGGGTTTGATGCTGAGTTTGTGGGGATGGGCACTAATCGAGGACATCAGGCTACCTGTCTGCTATGGGTTAGCGCTCAGATTCAGGGTACAGGAGAATACCAGGCTGACATGCAGCAGACATGTCTCATGATGCAAAGCAAACTGATAACTGGAGATATCATGAACTAGCCCTTCGTGTGCGATGCCAGCACCCCCCACCACCTCCAGACCCACAAGCTCATCGGATGGAACATGGGTAGGGCCGTCCTCGCCCCGCTCCTCCCAAAAATGAACAGCTCCATCCAAACAAGAGCCTCTTCTCCATACTCTAATTAACAGCCTGTTTGGAAGAGAAGAATCATAATTCCAGAACGGAGCTCTTCAAATAAATCTCCCCTCTGGAGGCTCCTGTTTGTCTGACAACATGGGTAGCCTTATTTACCGATTTTAATTGCTCTGGTGATCTGTGGGCAAAAACGTAATAATCACTCCACAATAGAATTGTTACTCTTTCTGACAATTGTAATAAAATGCCACTGCAGCCCAGGGAAAAGGAGAAACACTCTGGATGGAAAGAGCAGAAGCGTGGTGTCACACTCAGCAGTAAAAGGGAGCTAATCCTGGAGAGCCCAGTGCCCATCCCAGGGCAGACGGGGCCCCAGCCTGCCCACGGTGACGGAAACGGGGGCGTGGGGCCCCCAACAGCCGCGGCACAATCTTACTGGATCATATCACACTGAGGCTTAACTCACTTCACAAAGTCTTGGAAAGTCATTGGAGAACAAATGGCTGCGTTGCAGAAGGATGAAGCTGAACTTATCCAGCTTTGAGAAGCACAGGGCCCTGCTCTATTCTCTCCCTCCATCACACACACAATTCAGGAAGATATGGTTCTTAAGAGATACTTCACTGCCTTCTGGGCTTTACCTCTCTCAGATCTAACAAAAGTAAACCCAGTAATTCGCAGCTGGGCCCCTTGGTGCATAATAGAAAATTAAACTGATTACAGAGAGGAATGTAATTAAAAAGAAAGATAAATAGCAATGCATAATTAAAGCTGTCTCAATTGGAGTCTTGCTGTAAGTGAGCCAGGCTGGGGAAACACAGAAGCCAGCTTGTTATCCTGTATGCAGACAAACATACATTTTGAAGAAAGGTCAGGCTTAAAATATGAATTGATTAGCTGTCCGTGGGCTTCAGAGCCAAATTAAACCCATTCTACGTACCATAAAATGCCTATTAACAATCAGGAGCCAATCACAGAGCATGTATTCTCTTTCATCTCCCACAGTCAGCCAATGGGAAGGAGCCTCCAGCAAGACAGGCCCCCTCCAGGGGCTGCTCTGTCCCTCGGCGGTTCCTCTGCATTATATTCAGCTGCGTTAACCTAAGGGCCCGCTGAAGGTGTGAACATGCTCACTTCCATCAAGCACCATGCTGCTGGACATCTCCAGCTCAGAAAGCCTTCAGGTGCTACTGCTGTCCAGCATGAAACGGCAGCTGAATGTACTGCTGACAAAGTGTCTGTAGCTTGAAGGAGACCCAAGACTTTAACACTTTTTCCCAGAATGCAGTGGTCTGAACACCCCCCCCCCCAAGACAGAAGCACCTAACTCAATAGGCTCACATGAGTCAAGTCAATAGGCAATGATTTTCTTCATTGATAAGTACAGAAACACTTTTAGATACAATCAGACTATTGACTATTCAGACTATTAGCAGCAGATACGTGAGGCAGTTAAAGAGAAGCAATACCATGCAAACTCAAATGAAAATCAGAAATATATAACTTTGATGAATATTTAGACATGGAGCTGAACTGACTGCTGGCCTTCACATGTCACGCTGTTAGGCATTCTGAGGACGTGTACCAAATCACAGGCCTACGCATGTTGCTGTTCCTGAGCCTTCACAGACTGTCACAGGAATACCTGGCAGAAATGAGATTATTACTAACATTGTAGATGATTGGCCCGCGACTTTCTAACAAGTTCAGCCAATATTGTCGATTTTCCTCCTGGGTCTGTAACTCTGTATCATGCACATGTTTAAACAGATATCAATATTTAATGCCATTGTTTATCTAATTAACTTCATGAATCAATGGCCATGATTGACGTTACACGTCATCATTTTTCAGCAGGCACTCAGTCATATGCCTCTTAATTACAAAGAAAACTTAATTAAAAGTGACTATTCATATACTACTGTTTTATTTCCTCTTTCATAAAGTAATAAAGCTGCTCTAAATTACCCAATTTGCCAACCCTCCCTATCTGAGTTTGTGGCAGGTTATCCATCGGAAACTGACTTGCCTGGCAGAATCCTCACGTAAGAACTATAAGCTGACATCCACAGATGTCCTCATCTGCCACAGCGCCGGGGGGTGGGGGCGCTAATGTGCTCAAATGTAAATAACGCTTCCATCTTCGGATGTCGCATACGCAGTCTTTACGGAACATTAGCCACAACAGCCTCCGCGAGAAGCTCAGGCTCACCGGAGAGCCATTTCTGCGTCTACAGGCATCTGCAGGCTGTGATACGGACTGCCTATTAAAGTTTCAAATGCCGTCGGTGTAACGCTAGGCCTCTGCAGCCAGCTTGAGCACAGCCCCCAGGCCACAATGTGTGCAGCATAAACTAACCTTCACTATGCAGATGTAGCGTGTTTATTAGTATTAGGAAGGAACTGTAATTAAGGGTAGGGGATAATAGCTGATTATCTTCTCCTGAATGGGAGGTAGGCCAGCTCTATTTAGCCGTAATTCCTCATGACTGGAAATATAAGCCAAGGGTCCCCTGCACATCTGCGATAGCCAGCCTGTCCCCGTGTAGGCGGTTCCTCACACTCACCTGGGTCCTTCCAGCATGTCCCCTGTCCCCTCACTCTGACCCATGCCCTGCCAGCATGTCCCCTGTCCCCTCACCTGGGTCCTTCCAGCATGTCCCCTGTCCACTCACTCTGACCCATGCCCTGCCAGCGTGTCCCCTGTCCCCTCACCTGGGTCCTTCTAGCATGTCCCCTGTCCACTCACTCTGACCCATGCCCTGCCAGCGTGTCCCCGTCCCCTCACTCTGACCTATGCCCTGCCAGCGTGTCCCCTGTCCCTTCACTTGGGTCCTTCCAGCGTGTCCCCTGTCTCCTCACTCTCACCCGGGTGCTTCCAGTGTGTCCCCTGTCCCCTCAATCTCACCTTGGTCCTTCCAATGTGTCCCCTGTCCCAATCTGCTGCCGGTTTAGGAGAAGTGGTTTCACTCTAACAACAGGCCGACAAAAACTGGTTACTTATGCCTAACGGAGAAGCTGATCAGTAGGCTGCACTACTGCATGTGACAGACGTCAGCAACACACATTAAGGCTGGGTATGACTTTACGCGAGAGGGGACCAGGCATGGCGGCATGCTGTTTGAATTGGTGAACGCAAGCATCCGGCAGGCTAGCTGGAGCAGGGCACACCCATGAAGGTGTCACTCAGAGTCACCCCAGGAGTAGCCAACCAGCATACAAGAATCAATTTGACAGTGCCTCCCATTACTTTCTGCCCTATGAATCATATCCATCCTGATCTGGGTGGTGGGGCCTGCTGAAAGACACAATCCACTCTCGTCATTTAACCTCGCTTTGCCTTTGCCTAAAGCAGAAAGACAATAGAAACACAGCAAAGTAATCAGCAGTCAGAATAACCAGGGCTCTGCTGCTCCAACAGAAACCATGTGACCAAGTGCCATAAGCGAGGATCCACAGGTGAAAATGGTCAGCTAAGCAGGAAGGAGGCTTTTATTTGGCAGTACACTATCGATTATCGCTCTGCAGCCTGTAATTTTTCCTCTTCATTTTTCACACGCAAAGTGCAAAACAAACTAGCTCTGTGTGCACTTGTGAAAGCAGATGCTGCTCAGTATTCGAACTACAGAGACTACCTCTGTACGAGAGCTGGAGAAATGCTTTGAAATACACACTGACATCTAGTGAGGAGATACACAAACCAGAGGGCATCATCTGAAAGTGACAGGCTGCTCTTTCCACTAAGAAATCCTACAAGAACCTGGTACTCTTATGGTCACTAAGATACATCCACATCACTGCAATTTAAGCAGGACAGGATCAGATGGAGGATGGGACACCCTGGAAGGGATGCCAGGGCAAACACACAAACACACACACGTACTGTAAAGTACTCTGGAAAAGTCTTATACAGGCAAGAATATTCTGTTGAGATTATGTTTATATTGGTATAAAACTCTGACTTTGTCAAAGTGTTTCATTTTACATATTTAAAAACATCTCCTGTCATCTCAGAATTCACAGTTACCTACCAATATACCCATGTATGTTTTGAACTCAACTACAAATACACCTTCTTAGGCTGATGACAGACTCATGAAGTTAACCCACTAATTAAGTTTAATTAAGTGAGCTGGTGGTGAAAATTAAGTTGGCTAATACTTGGAATAACTGGGGTGCTCTGGAGGAGAAGTTTAAGAACCAAAGCTGAGTTCTTCCAGCCATCCAACGAGATATTAGTAACATTATGGAGAAATTCTTGTTACTTTTTAATGTATTACTGTTTATTTGTACATATTCTAATGATGAATCGTGGTTTTCTGAACAAATATACTCTAACTGCCCAGATAAATGGCCTCAAACATTTTCATTGCCTGCCTAAGCCTTTTGCACAGTACCGTATATAAACGCGCACACACACACACACACACACACACACACACACACACACACACACACACGCACATTCATAATTTTGCCCCTGAATTCAGGCCTGCTAAAATTTGAGAAGCACCAGCGAAAGCATGTTCCACTTCAGTCTTGGGGGGCTTCAGAACATTGAAACTGTGTGCAGTTAGTGAAGGAGGCCGTCAGACAGTCGGGGCTAGGGGAGACGCTTCACCTTCTGGAGGGAAAGCCGAGCCAGAGGGCACTGTGTAAAGCTGAAGGAAAACACAGCGCTTCTCTAATAAGTTTTAGAGAGGAAAACATCCCTTTCCCTGCCATCGAGCCACTGCCGCTGATTAAATAGCAAAAGGAGGTTTAACCTCTGCTAGGGGGGGCACTGCTATAAGCAATTGGTGTAGTGGGGGTGGGTCTGGAGTGGCTTCACAGTTTGATGGGAAAGTTAATATAAAAAGTTAGCAGAATTAATACTGGGGCCTTCGTGTGGGGGCCTGGGGCCAGGAGGGATGTGTGCGGACGTGACCGCAGAATATTCCGTGGCAGCTGTAAAGGAGGCAGTGTGAGTGAGCCATGAGCGCCCAGCTTCCCTGGGCCTTCCGATTTCTTTATCTAATAGAAAGTAATGAGAGAGGTGGCAGGCCGGGCCGCCCGCTCCTCCCGCTTGGGCAGGGACAGGCCCCCGGGGAACGGCCGGGGCCATTTTGCATGGCGGAGCGCAATAAAAATAAATGCATGCGGGAGTCTATTTGCCGCTGAATGATGGCTAGCTTGTTGCTTATCGGAGCTCAATAAATCTCCATGCTTGGGTGAAAGATGAAAATGGTTATCTCATCATTGCAGTGCTGATGTGAATTTTGACTGACTTAGTGAAGCATCTCTGGGAATGATTTATCGGAGGAAGAAGGGAAGTTATTAAGCCACGGGAACAAAATATAAAAGAAATAAAGAGAAGTAAGAAAAACTGGGGAATAGAGGGGCAGGATCATACCAAGTAGAAAGTAAACACAAACATCCTCGGGGATCTTGGTACTGAGTGAGGATGGGTGGGGGGGGGCAACACCTTTGACTGTGTCTGTTCATAAAGACCCTGAACCTGCCTCCAGTCGGTGGCACCACATCTTGGGGTTTGCCGCTATTCCCCCATTCCCATTTATGGAGTACCGTACACTTTCAGCATCAAACGCAATAGGTTCAGCACTGGAAATCTGTTACAAAGACCAACTGTGATGACTATCAGGAGTACATACTGTTGTAATCGGGTTCTTTTTCAAGTCTTGGAGGGACACGATTTAAAACTGACTTATTAAACTATGTCACTAACACCCAAAACAAAAGCACATATTCTAGTGGGAAAACGCTCAAATAAAATTGAGAGCATCAAGGCCAGCACCTCTCCTGCCTCGACCTGCTCAGGTGTACCTCTTCTTATCAATATGATCGATATAATCGTCAAGATCATGAGGTCTGTCTCACAGCTCACACACATCTCTCAGGATCGGGAGAGACGTCAACATGACCAATATAATCATCGAGATCATGAGTTCTGTCTCACAGCTCACACACATCTCTCAGGATTGGGAGAGACGTCAATATGACCAATATAATCATCGAGATCATGAGGTCTGTCTCACAGCTCACACACATCTCTCAGGATTTGGAGAGACATCAATATGGCCAATATAATCATCGAGAGCACGAGTTCTGTCTCAGCTCACACACGTCTCTCAGGATTGGGAGAGACGTCAATATAACCAATATAATCATCAAGATCATGAGCACCATTGCACAGCTCAAACACGTGTCAGATTCATTGGCTTTGAGGTCACAACTTCATCTCTCATCCACAGAAAAACTAATTAAAGGGGCAAACTTTCAATTCTTTTTATCAATATTTTAAAACCAAAATATAACATTAAGTAATTAAAAATCTTAAAGAATACAAATTATAGTGATTATCCACAATAAAAAAAAGGGGAGAGACAGGCTTGCCTCTGATGGTTTACTGTGGTGATTATCATCAGAGATGACAAGCTGGCCTCTGTAAGCAAGACCAGGGCGTCGATGAGGGTCGTTAATAAACGAGCGGAGGAACAGCGGAGGCCTGCAGACGCATCAGGTGCAGGTGACAGGAAATAAATGTCGACATGAGCTGTAATTATGCCCACGTCAGTCCCTGCCTACTGCTCTGGTGGGTGGCCTACGACTCTAATTGTTCGCCCTGCTTGGTGATGCGGCCTCTTCACACACCCTCTGTCGCATCCAGTGAGGGACAATATTGAGTATGAGGCACGACGCCTCCCATTCTGCATCTAATGATGCGCATCAGCCCGGAGGAGCCAAGCCACTCACCCCCGTAGGAGCCGCAAAGCCGGGGGCTGATATATGACGTATTTATCGTCCACTTTCCGAGGAATGTCACTGGGAGGAAGAATGAAGGCCCAGGAATGGAGATGGCTGGGAGAATTATGCGGCTGTAATTGTCAGTCATCGGCGAGCAACGACCACCGACACCCCTGGCCGACTCGCGCAGAAAGACGACGAGGAAGCCGTCCCATACCATCAGTCTTCAGCCGACTGCTGGCTGTATATTTCTTCTTTAAAGCTCCTCTCTCAGCCCAGGGGCAATCTGAGGACCGCCATTTGCACTCAAACGGAGCAGATATCTGCAAAGCACCATTTTTCATACTTTCCCACATGAATAAGAAGATGAAAAATTTACATCATTTGTATTATATGACTGGGGTTATACACTGATATTAGTTTATCTCTTCCACTTTAGCCTGCTGCTTAATCAAGATGGATAGGTCTGAGGGACAAGCAATATTCTGGGTGCAAAGTCGGCCTTTTAAGTGCCTCGGGTAGAAGGCAGTCTACAGGTACAATACAGATTTTTTTAAAAGCGCTGGTAAAAGACAGAGTACACAGATGAATATTCAGTCTGCTGAATCAAAGAGGCAACCGTTACAATAAATCTGACAGAAACTAAAGACCTTTGGAAGGCCTGGGAACAGTTGATGACAGTATTATCATAATCACTTTTAGGATATTTACCGAACAGCTCAAACTAAAACACGGTCAAGCTAATGTGGGAAAACATAAAATGAAAATTAAACTTTGACCATGTGCAGGGATACTAGGTAGTCTGCCTGGGACTCTGAAAGGGTCTCCAGCGATTGTCCACACTCTCATGTGGAAAACTCATTAAACTCCTCATAATGCCTTTCATCAAATCAACTGCAAACTGACTGTTGACAATTAAACGTGAATAAAGCGTGAAGAATCACATTTACACTGAGACACAGGTGAGCACATTTGAAAAAGGTGTGCAGCCACGCCTGTTCATATTGAGATGTCAGTAATAGACAAAGGAAGAGGGAGAAGATATTTTATAGTAGTGTAAAATTATCAGCACTGTCCTTATGATGATGATACCACCATTAACTCAGACCAATGAACTGGTATATGCTGCTGTAATCCTGGAAATGCTTGACGACACAATCAAGAGGAAGAGCAGTACATATCCCCCAGAAGATGATATTGGAGGCCAACACAAAGAGAAGTCAGCCAAGTGCTGGAACTACAGAAAGGTGTTGAGGCTAAGAGCCAGCTACTGGGAAAAATACAAAGGCTTGAAGCCCTCAAGACTGCTAAACAATGAC
>JAACJT020000016.1:978560-996590 GCA_009936485.2 Gymnarchus niloticus | reverse complement strand
ATTGACAACCAATATCGGTACACCGTTCCCTTTTTGGTCCTGACAGCCACCGCACCGTGTATTGACAACCAATATCGGTACACCGTTCCCTTTTCGGTCCTGACAACCACCGCACCGTGTATTGACAACCGATATCGGTACACCGTTCTCTTTTTGCAGCAAATTTCCAACTAAAATCCAACAATCAGAATGAAACAGCATAGTTCTACTGCCTGCACTTTGATTTCTTTCAGTAAAAACAAAACCGCACATTTGGTTCCTGCCACTGAGAAGCTGGGGAAAAGTCAGTCCTTTCATGTGATAAACTTTGAGAGAATTAAATATTGAAACTTTTTTGGGGGCTCTTTGAAAGAGGACAACGCCTGTCCTTTGTTTTGGGCCGGGGGGCAGAGTCGGGCTGGATAATAGGGCCTTTGTGGGATAGGCTCCAGGCTCCCCCCCGCGGCTTCCAAGCTCAGCCACGGGGCTGGGGGCTCTTCCTTACCCGCTGGCAGCCCACAAGCAGCCTAATTACCCTGGCAACTGCGCTACCCCTCACTCTCCATAATTAGAAAGTTTTGCTGTCTGACGCCGCGTGCCAGAAAAAAGACTATGATCTGTGGCCTCTGTGGTAAGTAATATGTAAACAATAATGAAGAAGAGGTCAAGACAACCCAAGAGAGGAATGCGGAGGAGAGGAGAGCTGGGGGCTGAAATCAAAAGACAACCTGAAAACAACGGAGATGTGTCATAAGAGTGAAGAAGGCGGACGGGCTTCCATTCGGAGATCTCAGTGGTCCGCTTTAAAGCCTCGAGAGTGGGGATAACTCTGAGGCAGTGACAGTGCAATGAGCACTATCTTCTCTGGCACTTAATCAAAGGGATTATGGGGTGGGAAGCCAAGCCCACAGGTTGTCCTTCAGGAAGAATACCAAGTAGTTATCAAAAACACTCAAGTTCAAAAGCAGCTCCATTTTCCTATATTAGAAGCATTTGGCCTTAGCTCCAGGCTTATTTCTAGGCAAAGAATAATGTTAACGATGTTTATAGCAGTTCGTTAAAGAGAGATGGCAACAGAAAAGCATGTTTTGAAGTGCTGCTGGGTCCAAGTGCAGTCAATCACTCCAGGTACCATTATGATGAACTTTCACGCACCCATTCTGGCCGCAGCGTCAAAGTGTGCACTTAAGCAGATCTGACCACTGCAGTGTGGCTGCGGCAGGAACATTTGGACACCTTGAATTAACTCATTTGCAGTGGTGAAGATTTTCAGCCATTCCAAACCAGTGGCTTCCCCACACGGTATTTTAGGAAACAATCCTGAAAAAGCCACATTTAAAATACAGAGTCATCCACATCTTTTTTTGAATAGCTATGCGATTTACAGACAGCTGTTTGTGTCCTATGTTAGATGTATTTCATTTGATGCTTCAATGTAAAGCACTTTACCATAATTTTCCCATAACCTATTAGCAATAAAACCTTTACACAGCTGGATTTGCACTTGCCCAGCATAAATTAAAGACTTAACTAAACACCATGTGCCCTGTTGACCAGCTCTGTTCCACTTAATCATGGATCAGAGTGCAGACAGTTTTGGATTATATCCTCTTCCGAGCCAGGATTAGCACAGCACTCTGGAGCTCTCGCTGTATCAATACAGGGCAGATTTGCCTGAAAATGGGCCAGAGAAGAGAGAGATGAAAGGGAGACATAACAGACTGTGAAAAGGTGAAGGGGAGCATGAGCACCGGTGTGTTGCCACACTAGGAACCGGAGAGCAGACACACTTCCAGGCCTGTCTGTCTGTGCACAGCAAGCACAGAAGGTACTCGAGACAGATGGCAATGGGGGAACAGCAGCCTTGACTTCCTGGTGCCCACACGCATGTCCCTTGCGTGTGCAAATCCTCCGCTCTCATTCAGCCTGCATGCATCAGCTTTTCTGCATGAAAGAAGGGGTTAAGTTCTCCTAATTCTCTCAGAGGGTTACACATCTCAACAGCCAAATGTGTCCAACCCAATATAAATTAAACTCACTTATGAGGCAGGTTAAATGAATCAATGTGAATTTAATTGAATACTCATCTACGTCCTCACTAGCTTCCGATGGAGGATACATAACTATAATGCCTATGCTGAAATGAGCAACCGGAATCAACTGAAAAAGATGGCTTACAAATCGAGTTAGGGAGGCTTACATATTCAGCTCTTTCAAAGAGAATTCCCTCTTTGCTGCTGAAAACCATTTATGAATAGCACCTACTTCAAATGCCACACAAGCACATTAATTGAGACTGACTTGAGCAAACTGGCACATTCACAAGGACATAGAAACGCAAAGGAGAACAAAAGGTTAGGAGGAGCGGGAGCCACTTCACCCACACGGAGAACAGAAGACTGAGTGGGTATGATATGCCTGATGTATAGCATATAAGAAATGATGCCACAAGAAATCGTACTGAAGAAGTGACCTGGCTACCGAAGGCCAGATGGTACTTCAAACACACAGTAGGTACCAATTACCTCAAGGCTGCACAAACTTCCAACAAGCCATAGGTTTAAAGGGGATGTTGCCATAGGTTTAAAAGTCATGCTGGGTTTTAGGGGGGGATTAGCACTGGTTTTATCATGTCCCCTTTAAAATGCACAGCCCTGCTATCTATTCACAGAAAATCTGAGAAAGCAGAACGGAATCTCACCTTAAATATCTATCTTAATCTTACAATGAAAGGAAATGTGCAGCTAAATGCCTGTTCCTGTCATATACCCTGTAATGTAACCTGTAATTCTGGCATTATACTAACTTTTGAACAAGGTCAGGAATATTATTTAATTACTAACCAAGAACAAAGGGGTGCCTGTAACATGACTACATTATAGTCTATAGAGCAATTCTCAGGACAAAGCACTAAAAATTAGCACCAGAAAATTTACATTTCAAGCTTCTGGCTAATAAATATCATTTAACACAAATTTCTTAATCACAATATTATAAGGCTTAATAACCAATAAAACTGTATTGTGCTATAGAGTGTCCTTAGGAAAACTAACAGACAGGTGTAAGGGGTGTCTCACATCAAAGGTTACTTGAACACAAAGCATGCATACAGTATACCCCCTTCAAATGATTCCATCGCACCCTGATCATCTGAGGTGGCTGAAGGCACAGGGTGTACTGTACTGGGCTCAAGCTCTAAACTCAATAATGAGTCGGGTCCCATTGAGATTACCACTCACGAGGCTGCTTTCTTTTGCTGGGTACTTTCCAGAAATGTGTTGGTTATTTCTGTGGTGTGAGTGATGCAACATCAAAATGATCAATTCATTACATCTGTTGTTGATTCATACATACATGAAATCTAGCTATATCTGTATTGAATGGAATCTGCCTAGCCTTTTTCAGTGTCCTTACTCTTCCATTAAGCAGAAACCATAGTGTTTAAGGCCCCCACCTGGACTTACCTACCAGCAAACCATTTCCTCCCGCTGATAATCCAAACACGTTCGCAGTTCATATTATGGGACATGTCACATAAATTACTCAGCCACTCATCTCATTTCAGTGTAACATTCAGAGAACGAATGAAGCACAGTTTAAGCGTTACCACAGCATGCAGTGATGCCTGCTGGGAAATTAGTCCAATTATTCAAATGTCAGTTGAATCCGTGAAGTACCAGTTCCAAAGACAGACCTCACACGTTAAAAAAATTAACAGTTATTTAGCGCATTTAAATCCATTTGTGAACATAATGGGGAGTCCACAGCTTCAACAAAAAGTGGGATTTCACAGACTAACTCCAAACAAGCATGTAACACATGCATAATTTACTTTGAAGATGTACGACAATGTCAAACGTCCGTGAAACATACATTCGCAATATGCTAATAGGCCGGAGGCTGGTTCGCACTACTGAAGCGGAATGATGTGCAGGGATGGGCCGATGGACCTGTCCCGACTGAGGCTGAGACCGAATCCCAATATCCAGCAGAGCCGTGCTACCTTCCGAGCAGGCTGCCCACCCAGGCTAGCCACCCAGCCCTAATTATATCCCAGTCAGCCTCCTCTACCTCATGCCAAGAGCTCCGGACGACAGAATGGAAACCCAAGATAACAGATTATGGAGACGGAGCTAGGGGTACATGGCCAGTAAAGCCGTGCGTGCAGCGCCAAACGTCCGACCCCCTCCCGGCGTATGTGTGGCTGCTGGGAGCCTCACGCGGAGCACTGCCGGTCCTCCAGGATGGCACGCTCACTACTAAAGCTCGGCAGATTAAACGCTGTTAACCGAGGCCAACCAAGTCCCACATTGCTAAGGCTATTATAATTAAAGAATAACAGCAGGCTGCATTCTGGGACCGCGGGTGCTCTCGTGTGCTGGAATGAGCGCCATTTAACTGTTTCAAATTTGCTGTCCCGTCTCCTGATGTGCATGGCTAACGGTTTTGCCCTCTCACTCGGCTACGAGCAATGTGACAATACCACCCTGCAATGCTGCTTGTCCCTGTCCCTATTAATCAGCGACAATGCAAATAGAAGTAGCGGCAGAAATAGGAGCACTTTGATGTCAGAAGTCAAACACAAAGACATCTATCTGATTGAAAGGCTCCATATGCACAATGACGGACAGATCAGGAAGTGGGAAGAGAAAGCCTGCAGAGGATGGTACCCCATGGATGAGGACTGGATCAAAACGGCTCGCAGATGTAAAAAGCAAGAAAGCCAAGGACAGCCGCTTTTTAATTTACAGCAGCCCAATAAAAGCATTTTACAGGCCTTTTCTGTGCCACATTCTTGCCTGCAGGTCCTCTGATTAGGTGTTAACAGCCAAAGAATGAGCTCCATTCACAGGTTTCTCCCTTAAAAAGAGCAATTAATATGAAATGTTGTCAGATCTAAGCCACGTGTTAATTGCCTCTCTTTTCGTGTAAACACTCCTGGCTCCAGTAGTGGGCCTGTTATTGGGGGCAACAAATCAGTTTGCTAATGAGAAGGAGAAGAGCCCTCCATGCAAAACCTCAGTGCGAAGACAAATATCAACGGATGGAAGAATGCAAGCAAATATATCCTTTAATTATTGTATCTGCACTGCCAGAGAATCCCGATAAGAGAAATATTAGCCTGCAGGCTTTTCCAGGCCGAGTCTCGCTAAGTAAACTGCACATTTTAATCGAGTTGGGGAAGAGCTTGCTAACAGGGGGCAGGGTGCAGCCTGAATTATCTGATGCCACCGGTCTCTAATGAAAGTAATCAAAGCCCATCGCTGCCAAGATGTGCCCTCTGGCATGCAGGGCAGCACCAGGCAGCCTCCTGTAGTGTGGGCATGGGCCGACGTTTCACTGGACCCGGGCAGTGAATGTCGAGCGGTAGCAGCCTCCATCCCCTGTGTAGGCGACACCCGTCAATGGATTAGGAGCGGGCCATTGGGAAGCCGGTGCCAAAACGGTACACCTGAACTTGCCTGTGGCATTCCAAGGCTGCCGCAACATTCAGCTGTGGCGTGAGTTTCTGAAGTTGTCGAGATGGATTTGAATATGATATATCGACAGAAGCAATGAGAGCCGCTGAAGCTGCAGATCCGCGGTAGCCTGAGGAATCAGACAGGAGGTTTTACTTCGACATGAAGCTGTCTCAGCATCGACCACCTCGAATCTGCATAACTGGTCACGGTGGCTGGTTAGGGCACCGATGACAACAGTGAAGATACACACACGTATGACACACTCACAGACCCTCATGCACGGACACGCACCTCTACCATCTTGTTTCAACGGCACCTCGCTCAACCTGAAACTTAACTGATGAAGATGACATAAATCAGTCAAGATCGTTACAGCGTGACCATTCCTTACAGCTCTGGCTTGTCAGAGCCGAGTCCAAGGAGCTCACGGCTCGTAGCCAGTACAAAGGTGCCTGTGTACGTCAGGGTTTACAAATTGCTCTTGGCACAGCTGCACCCTTTGTGACGAGCAGTCATTTTAACTCTCCATCTGGAAAAGGCCTGAGCTCATTGTCTTGGAACGGAGAGGTGCCCTTGTCCTGGTTGTCTGTGCCTCGAAGAAGATGGTCGAGGAGATTCATTGAAAGAGGCTCTTGGCCTCTGACCGAAACGTATGGAAAATCCACCAGGATCCCATTCCAGTGTAGTGAGAGAGGGGAAACCAAACACAGGACTCTACCGTAACTCGGCCACAGCAGGGCCTAGCCAGATCTTAATGGTCTCGTTTTCTAAACGGCCCAACTGCTGCGAGAGAAATGGAAGAAACAAACTCGCCCAGACTTCACCAAATAATTACCAGCAGCCACCTAAGGATGTTTTCCCAGTCAGTGGGTGCATAATGGAATAACACCAATTTATTCTCTTCTCAGTGCTTGCGTGCCAGTGCTGCTCCTAGCTCCCATTCGGTGTTGGGCAGGGCCTGGACAGAGGTGTCCCTGCCTAGACGGCCAAAGCCAGCTTACCTCTCCAGACGGCATGTTCCTGTGCAAAATTAATGATGTTCGGAGCCTCAGCCTAGCAGGTGAAAATGTGCTGCAACAATTATTCTAATGCTGGAATAGCACGGCACCAAATGTTACTGTCAGCCGAGGGTTTAATTACCTTGGCACCCGTGCCGCTTATAATCACCTGTCATTACCAACCATGGCTGCATCTGTTTACACGTCTGTCAGAGATGCCAAGGCCTGCCTGTCGGCAGAGACGACAGCTTTCGCTAAGACTGAGACCCAGACACGAAAGGTCACCCTCCAGTTGTCTGTCCCACGTCCGGATCCATCGGGAAGTCCAAGCGTCTGTTACATGAAGAGAATCTCTCACGTTCATGTTCAGCAAAGGCAAATGCCCCACCATTCGGCAACACTGCCTCATCAGGGCTGGATGCAATGATATTAACAGCAAGATTTTACACGTCGACTGGCTGCGCATACACTGTTTCATACACAGGACTGCACGATATGCATAAACCCGAGGAACACGTCAAATAGCATTAAACCGACGACCCGTGTATCTGGTGGTGAGGTATGAAAAGACGGACGAGAAAAAAATAGCAATAAAAAGTAACTGCAAAACCAAGACATAAAGATAGACGAAGCAAAGTGTAACTTTTGTGCTTTTGCTTCTTTTTGATTCGCAAACGCTGACAGGAAGAGAACGGAGGGCAGTATAAGAGCAGACCGCTGGCTCTTTGCTGCAGCAGCACGGGACCCCAGGCAGGCTTCAAGCACACCATGGCCAAGAGACTCATTTACCGATTGATCAGGAGCCGATTCATTGGACAACTGACCGTGGCCAATTAAGCGGCTGATTGATGGATTGATGATACATGGAGAGGTGAAGGCAGTGTTCCACTTGGACTCGTGTGGTAGGTGGTCCCTTGGGTATGTTAAAAAAAAAAAAGTTCATACATTGCTACAACAACACAGCACAGCTGGAGAGTAAGGCTCTCTGGCACCTGTGCATGCTGACCACCAATGCACGCACTGCGAAGTGGGGGAGTCGGGAGGAGGGTTTAGAAGATAAAGAGTGAACGATGTCGGGAAACAGGGGTCTTAACATCGGCCCTTCGCATTCCCCACATGTCCACATCAATGGATCATCCATAAATTACTGTTACTAATGAAGCCATTGAGGAGGGGATGGGCTTCACCTTCCCCCACCAACTGGACAGAGAGACATGGCTGAATTTTACATACTCTACTGCCCCCAGTTTGAGGGGAATTTATTCCACTCAGCATCTTAGACTGTTGTAAAGGAATCCTAATTTCACGTGCACTATCAGTCCTAAATGCAAAATCCATCCAGATGCTTGCTTGCACAAAATCTAAACGCTAGCCTGTATGTCTTGTGGTACACCTTACGGTTCACCTGAGCCCCGCCATTATGGCTGAAGTGGTTAAAAGTTTGCGCAGTCGAGTCCCATGGAACTGAGCCTGAGGCAGGTCCAACAAGAAGTGCTTTTATTTAACTGCTAACCTGAACGGTATGCTCAATGTGGAGCCCCCCCAATTAACCAAAAAGCAGCCCCAATGTCTGCCGTAAGTGATCGAGTCCATCTCCACATCGTTGCAGTAGCACATTCAGATCAAAACCTTCTCGACCTTTTCAAGACACAGGCACGCACCCTCAGAATCACGCACACACACACACACACACACACACACACACACACACACACACACACACACACACACACACAGATACCTCGATGAGCGCTCAGCTGATGACAGTAAAGGAAGACTAAAGGACTCGCCACCTGCCTGCCTTGACCAAGTTAAAGGCAAGTAATGAACTCAGACAGCTTGGGGAGCGCCTGTGAGGCTGCTGGAGTCCCAGAGGAACCACAGGCAAGAGGGGCCGTGGGTTTGACAAGGCCAGCAGAGCCGTCCTGCGTGGTGACAGGGCCTGCCCGCCCTCCCCAGGCCCCACCCGCCAGTAATTCCTTCACAACGCACATGCTGACAGGCACAGCTGCGGCTCCTAAGCGAGATGGATGAAATTTTCATAACTATTTCCCCCAAGTTATGTTTCACCTTCAGGATAATTTATGACCTGCTCAGGGGCCTTGAAGAGACAATATGCTTGCCATAAAATTAACTGGATAAGTCTTGTAGATTATAATTAACAATAGTGGAAGGGCTACTGCCAACTGGAAGGGAACACATGGCGTAATTGATGGTGATGCAGGGATATTAAGAGGACCTAACAATATCATTACCGCACATGTCACTTTGGTGGAGTTGAGCCTTCTGAGTGTTAATTACAAATAGCCCCCCTTCTCCTCCTGACCCCCTTCCCCTGAAACACCTTAAAATGCTTTGAGGAGAAGACAAGCGTGAGGGAAACAGCTCTGAATCCACCTGGACCAAGCGTCCACCATGCGGGGCTGCCGTGCCAGCTGCTGCCTGAGCTGGAGGGAGGCCGGGGAAGCCAGGGGCCTCAGAGACACCGTGTGGACCAGCTGGCCCGCCATCGCCTGCTCCCTCATTCGTAAGGGCTCTCTTCAAATGACTTTCACGCTGTTACACTCCCTAGAAAGTCACCATTAATAGCGCTAAAATTTTAAATACCACACACCCTCCCACCCCTTACTCCACCCCATCCTCACAAGTTGGTAATTAGTTACCAAATGCTTTTTATTTCACCACATCATCATCCTCTCCTTATAAAAAAAAGCACAATGACACACAAAAGAATCAAAGTACCCATCCTTCAAATCAGTCACTGTTAGCGCCGACCTTCATGAAAACCACAGCTGAGGCTGCGTGGGTGCCGTCGCCGTTAAGGCACGTCTCTGAACAAAGTCAAGTGCTGGGAGTGGCGCTCACACCAAAGTGAAGAGCCAACCCGCTGTCACGCATGATTTGGGTGAGAAAACGTCAGACTGCCTTTACCACCGCCTCCCATGAAGCCACCCTTACAGACGTACAGCTAAAGCGGTCTTCATCCTGTCTCAAAATGTCGTATAAAAAGCAACAGTCAACAGCCCCTTGCCTGTGCAACATGTGGTGTCTAACGTCTGTGGAATTTGGATTGCATTAGTCCTTCTGTGCATTGCCTCAACCCGCTATGACTGAGAATAAATGTGGATTATAAAAGTAGAGTTTTCATTAGCTTTCTGTAGGCGATAAAACTAAACTGACGTGATAAGTGGATTTTTTTTTTTTTTTTCCCTGTCAGGAACTGAAGAGAACTTTCTGTGGGGAGGAAATGCACTCAACCTGAAAGTCCCCCACAAGCTGTAAGATTAATTTACTGGCATATAAGCAAGTCAAATAGTGTATGATCGCAGTAATGAATGGCTGGAAACTCATACCACAACATCAGGACCTAAGAATCCTTATCTTGCTGATTAAACAGAGAAGGTCTGTGAACTTTTGACTTGATTATATGCCAATGAGCATACTATTACCGCTAAAGTGAAACAAGTATGTCTTCTGATCCTAACTTGGCAACTGAAAGCTTCTCTCACCAAGTGGGGTGTGATTTTAAAATCCCAGAATCATTGTGCTGAGAGAGAAGGCAAGCAATCTTGAAGTGTGAGTTTACTCATCGACTGATTTGAGTATTTACTGTTGCAAAAGAGGGGGATGATGGACTGTTGAATTCATTCAGTTCAAATGATGAAAGCTCAAACATGTCTTCTACTATGAATTCAGTCACACAAAGGAATAACAGAATAAACTAAATGGAATAACATTCCCGAGTCTCATGATGCCAGGTGGAACCCTGTCACCATTAAGAAGCCCGTGAAGTCCAGTGAATCGGTGATGCCATGTCAGCACTAGCTAGGGTAGGCCAGGCCGTGGCACACCAAAGGGCTGACCAGACATTACTGCATGACCAAACGATGCTGAGGGGAGACTCCACTCCCTCACAGTGCGGACAGGCAAAGGGCAGACTAACCTTTCAGCACCACGGAGTGGAACAAAAACACTCTACATTAAATCAGACCGGCAAAACAGCAGCGGCCAGCTAAATGTCCCTGTGCTGAAGCTTGCAGAAGTGCAATTACTAGGCCCAGCCCTCAAAGATGATCTATGGTGTATTTTTACAGACAGCTGTCAAGTTGGAGAGAAATCTGATAGTGTGAGAGGAGGCCCAGTGGCATGGAAAAGTGGGCTTCATGAACAGTGAAGTTAGAGAAGGAAGACAGAAATCAGGAAGAAAGCACTTTAGTCAAGTTAAAGAGCCTTGAGCATGTTTCATAAGAAAATCACACGTTCAAGTTTAAATGCATTATGGGAACTCATAACGCACAGGATGTTTTTTTGACTGTACATACCTGCCTAAAAGCCACTACTCCAGAAAAAGACCACCCCCTTCTATTTTTGCATTGCTGTTTTCATTTTATTCATGGTTTCTCTGAGCTAAAATGCTACTGCTGTTTATACTGCTTTCTTTCATTTCTCCGTTATAACGTTCTTGTTTATTTCAAAATCAAACATAAGCCATGAATGCACAGGTTTGGCAGTACTTGTTGTTCCTAAGGTAAAAAAAAATGTCGGTGAAAAGAGAAGCACCTTGTCATCCAGACGCAGGTGTGAAGCTGGCAGAGATGTCTCAAGCGTTGCACGCGAGAAGTCAGAACAACGCCAAGGAAAACTTTTACCATAGACATTAGCTGGGAAATACAAATGTCAGCTGAGAAATTACATGAGAAATACAACAGTAACCTGAAGAGTGTTGCAACATTTGGCAGCTGAGACTGATTAAACTATTGCCCCGAGGGACAACACACCGATGTCTTCTTTGGTTTAAAGGTTCTCACTCAGGAAAAACACCTTCTCTAATTAAATTAAGAAACAAGTACAATCTGGAGTAAATGTACTTGCTTACATTCTTTCGCTCAGAGTTTTCATGGAGAAGCACAGGGAGGCTCCATACTAGGAAGACGCATGTCTTCGAGTTATTGTGCCGGCTGTCCTGACTGATAAACAGATCGACTGGATGCAACATGGCAGCTGTGGAAACCGAATGAGAGTTCAACAGGCAAAAAATGAGAGTCCCCAGCATGGAACAGTATCGCGGATGACTGGCAGGATGTAAATCCCGTTCATCCGTACGTTCACTTTCCCAGTAAGCCGCAACGGCTTTGGGCCTGTTTCTCTGCCGAAACAGAAGGGCACCATCTTCCGGTTTGCCATCAATGATGGGGACATTCTGTTTGGGCCCCTCATGCCTCATTTCACCGAAATGGTGCCAGTGCTGGTGGTGGTGCTGGACCCTAATCTACTGCGAACTGTTCTGCATTTCCACTACTTTCGGGGCCAAATTCGACCTGACAGTGTAGCAACTACATCACTGACCTGCTCCAGCACCAACACAAAGGAGACATAGTGGACCGTGTCCTTCTAACTTTCAGGGTACATTTTCACATAGGGATGTGCCAATCCGATATTCTGCCCCAAAAACACTGGATCGGTTATCAAAAAAAATAACACGGGCCAACCTCGTTTCACTGCTTCACATTGCCAAACTTGCATTTTGTTTGGTCATTATTCCTTTAGCGGACTGGAGTGTTTGTTTCACAGACTGAACATTTTTAGATGGCTACATTGCATATGGCAAACAAGTAGCTTAAAGGTTAAGTAAAAACAATCATATTAAATTCCATTTTATTTACAGTGCTGTGCAAAAGTCTTAGGCAGACAAAGAAAATGTTTTAGGCTGTTTATCTGGGTAGTTAGTGTATATTTGCTCAGAAAAAAATACCATTTATCATTGGAATAAATACAAATTAACAGCAGTACAATTAAAAGTAACACAAATATTTTCTGCTTTTGAAAATGTTACTGATATCTGGTTGGATAGCTTGAAAAAGACAACTTCAGTTCCCAGAACTCTCCTCAAGAGCACCTCAGCCATTCCACGAATTTGTTAAAATTCACATGCAGTTCACTTGATTAGTTAATTTTATTAGACAATGAACTTTACAAGGTGTTGATTAGCCAAAGAAGGTATACTTCTGATTCAGGTCAACATTTACAAGGGTGCATTAGAAATTGACTGAAAAATTCTGGGGTGACTTGAGGAGATGTTTTAAAATGTGTTAACTGACACACTTTGCCAGACAGTGTCATGGTTTTACATTAACAATTTAAATATGACTCTCATGGCCTGCCTAAGACTGTTGCACAGTACTGTATATAGCACCTTTAACAAAGAATGTTATCACAAAGCTCTTTACGTGGTCCCAGGCCCAAGGTCCCCAGAGAGTAAACCAAGAATTTCTTCAGCAGGAATAAACCTTGGGAGGAACCAGTCTCAAGGGGGAGGCCCACCCTCCTCTGGCCAGCACCGGGCCGGACAAATTCATTAAAGCAAATATGGTGAACAATAATGAAATGGAATTATAAGACTGACAATGGCACATTGAAACAAAAAAATGATCAGCAGGATTGGCTGATATATAGTTTAATTTTTACTGAAGATGAAAAATTTGTCGAGCCATCCTAATCCAAAGACAATTCAGCATTTATACCCAGTTCAAAGAGATTGTCAGAAATTCAGATCAAACTTTAATGTTTAAAAGACCGTAACACTATCAATGTTTGTTAAACTACAAATGTTACTGCAGTTCTTCTCCCACCTCAGCACTTCACGTCAGAGGCTCCTGGTTCCAGACCAGCTAGCATTTGGTGCTGGTTCCCAAACCCATTCTTCAGTATGGGCTCCACTTCTTTTGCAGTGGAAAAGTAAGCGAATTGGTTCAGGAACCGGTACAGCACCAGAACCATGGTGTTGGAAAAAAGGCATCAGTGGCCCCAGCTGAATTTTTGTCCTCAGGGTTGACACTGGATGACGTGTACAGAAACACATAAACGTCCACAAATTCAAATGCATTCAATCCTTGATGGGGGCTTCCCACTAATTCACAAAGACGTGAAAATTAATAAAAAAGTGTCTGGTTTGCCTTTGTTTTTTTTTTTTTTTTTTGAAAAGTGGTAGAAAAAAGATGCTTCTCGTTTTGTGGAGTTTGTGGACCCTACAGCATCTGCAGAAGTAAATATACTTGGGGGGACATTTTCTCAAAGCTTGTCCCAACAAAAATAGCAAAACCCACAAACATGTGCGCACTAGGGGTGTAACAGTATATTATCAAACCATTCGGTACGCCCCTGACGGTTCGATATGCACACGTGAACCACGGTTATCGTGGTATCATTTTGTCATTTTCCTGTACATATTGTCACGAATATAAGACGGTGTTTTTTTTTCCCCAAAAAATACATCTAAAAAACTAGGGTTGTCTTATTTTTGAGGGCTAGAGTTTAAATATCATTATACAACAGCAGATACCATAAATTATCCGCCTCAGTCCATTAGCCATCAGTGCTTTGTATGCAGATACAAGGTAGAGAAGACAGGATAAACTGAAACAAATATTCTCTTTGCTCCAACGTAACAATGGCGAGTGCTAGTAGGGAGGCAGAGAGAAGCTCATCTGAAGAGGTGCCACCATCTTTCAAATCCGCGGTGTAGGAACATTTTGGATTCAGCGTGCAATACGATGACGAGGGATAAAAAGACGGTAAACAAACTCATTAGGGTAAAATCTCCTTAGGGTACCTAATGCGGGTACTTAATTTTGCACCTCATTTTTACATTTACTATTGCCTATACAAGTATGTAGCCTGTTTAAATAAAATAGAGAAGGCAAATTAGGCTACTTCCAGGTTGTCAAAGCTTAGAAAAAATGCAGAATGCTTAAACAGGTAGTTCACTTGATGCTTAACTTTATTTAAATACTAAAGTTTAAAATAGACAGTCAAAATAAAATTGATTATTTAAAAGGTGATGTGTTTTTATTTTCTTCTTAAATAAAGACACTGATACTGTACCATTACCGTGGTCCAAAAACCGTGACACATACATACCTAGCGCGCGCGCACACACACACACTTGTGTATTTCTAACCTTGTGGGGACATTCCTTTCATTTCTTTGAGCCTAACCCTAATCCTAACTATGACAGCCCTAACCCTTACCCAGCCCTAACCTTAACCCTGAGTAAAACAACAAAACACAGGGCTCTTCTGCTTTTTTGATTGCATTTACAGATTTTTATAAATCCGAGTTTTCCCTTGTGGGGACATGACAAATGTCCCCATGAGGTAAAAAGTTACAGGTTTTCATTCCTTCAGGAGAAATTGTGATCCCACAATGTGACAATTACGCACGCACGCGCATGTGCGCACACACACACACACACACACACACACACACACACACACACACATACACACTGGCAGATTTAGCACACCATTTAATGGAGCTGCCACATAGCAGCCGCCTTGAGGCCGATGCCTATTGATCCTTGTGTTTAAAGACTCCTCTGCTCTTTACTCTGGGGGGGTGGGGGAGGTGCAGGGACGCACGGGGAAACAATTGCAAGGGACAAAAAAAAATGTGGCAGTTCTGCAATAGGCCAGAAGTCAGAGGTCAACCAAGCTGGGAGAGCATCTGCTCCACAGACATCTTCATTCCTGAAGCAGGGCTCCAATATGTTAGTATGGTACACCAGGATACAAATGGACAGTCACCGCATCATACTGTCCAGAATGGTTAGCTAGGTAGGCAGGTCTTACTGATAAATAAGGATAAATATGTACAGTCAACTGCCAGAACTCATCTCTTTTGATTAAAATACACGGTCAAACAGCTGCAACTCTCATGGCCTTCTCCACCATCAAACCTATCAAATAATCATCTAACCTTCTGTCGTATCACCAGTGCTACACAAATAGAAAACAACACAGAGGAAAAAACTAAATGAAAGATTGAAATGTGGACGGAAGCAAATCAGATGAGCACCTTCACAGTGCATTTGCCAAACCCAATAGAGTGATCCTTCTTGTGGCTCCTCTCCACACTCATCCTCTGTCCTAAACGTCCTTTGCTTCCTTTACATCATAGCATGGCCATATGGCAGATTTCATTGATGGGTCCAAGCATGCTGCACACAACCTGGAGATTGGTTTAGAGAGGATCAGGTCAATCAAAATGAAGGTAACCATTTACCAGTCTTGGTCGAGCTCTTCTCTAAGTTACAATCTGAATAATATGAAGATAGCTAAGCCTGTTTCATTAAATTCATTTTTCCCAACAGACACCAGACCAGCCAGAAATTCTGGTGGGGTTGGAGATGAGAAAGAAACGGTCACCGTCCTGCTGTTCCGTTTCAATCTTGCTGCACGCTGTCTCAATGTGTCACCAAGTGCTAAATCGCTAGGACGATGATGCAAATTATCCTGCAAGGAGTCAGGAGGAGCTGAGATTTATCTATGGCAACAGTGGCTAGGATGCCTGTAAATCGCAGATCACCCCCTGGGTTGAGTGCAAGGTAAACATGCAATTAGAAGAGAAGCGGCTGGACCGTAATAAACGAGGCGGAGCACAGACCTGAGGAGTGAAGGCAAACAGCCACAGCAAGGCCTGCAGGATCAGCCAGTCAGCATCTTTCATACTCAGGGAAGGCTGATGACCCTCATGCTGAACCACAATACCCGGTGGTACATCACATAGGTCCAGCAGGCAACAGAGAGATCCCATGAAGCTCAGATGCCATCTAAATGCCATTTATTATTTTACTTTAAAAACTGATAGTCAGGGGGCACAGTAGCTCATGTCGAAATTGCCCATAGTGTGTGAGTGCTTATGTGACTCTGCCCTGTGATGGGGTGGCCCCCTGTCCAGGGTGTTCCCTGCCTTGGATTAGCTCCAGGCCCACTGTGACCCTGCATAAGAATAAGCGGTGTGGAGAATGGATGGATGGAAACCGATAACCCAATAAATGGCATTAAATTATGAATAGCGAGTTAAGTCAAATTGCACATATTGTAATCTTTTATATTTTACAAAGATACTTCATAAAATAAATGATGGCATCTTCTTAACAAATGACTGTTTCAGTCCCTTCACATAGCCAATCTGCATGTGGTTCTGTTCAATCTTTTTGTTGTAATCTGTTAACATGCACTTTAAAAGAGACTCATAAATAAACACACATTAACAGGCAGGATAATCCTAGAAAGCAATCACAGTTCAAACACATTACCCACAATTCTGTGTCTTAGTGTCCTACAGTCTAATCATCATTCCTCTGCTGATGATGATAACAGTGAATGGATGGCTGCCTCAATGCTTGACGACAACTAATTTCTTCCTGCCCTGCGAACGGCTCGTCTCCATTATGGAGCTCTCCTCTGTGGTGCCGGCAATGGTTTGCGGCTTTCAGCACCTGTTACCGCTAAGCCCCTGCCCCCGTAGCATGCTGACAGTCTGTTTACAAGCGAAGCTTTGATGGCTCTGAGGGGTCTCTGTGAAACATCAAGCAGAAAGCATGGGGGGAGGGGGGGCAGGCAGGCTCCTCAGAATCCAGCATCCTCATATTTTCCTCGCAGTGGCTTAGACGCTCTGCAGGGTCTGGGTCATGTCTGCCATGTAGGCCTGAATTTTAGCCATGGCGAGACACAGCGCACTTAACAACTGGCTCCGAAGCTCGATTAAGCTGTTCACGGCACACAAAGGTCAAAACCATTTGTAAGTGGGCCTCACTGAAGGTTAAAGTCTCTCTAATTACTCAGGCAAAACATGAAGAAACAGACAGACATGCTGAGGAGCCACAGCAATAAGAAAGGGGGCAGGGAGAAGAAATGGTGCTGCTAAAATCGACAAGCTTTGTAGGGACAATTTATCGAGCTCAACGGAGGCTCAATCTGTCAGGCCATTATCTATAAGGAAGGAAATGACCAGGAACCACAGGGGTCAAGCCAATGCAGAGACTCATGAACTGACACACTGAATATCACCTCCAATGAAGCATACGCATACCCACCATACGTAAAAGCCTAAATGTCAGTTTCTAATCTGACATATTCATTCTTAACCTGCTTCACCAATAGAGATGGCAGGAAAGGACCAGAATCCATAGCAGCCTCACCGATAGAGATGACAGGAAAGGACCAAAATCCTTAGCAACCTCACAGATAGAGATGACAGGAAAGGACCAGGATCCTTAGCAGCCTCACCGATCGAGATGACAGGAAGGGACCAAAATCCTTAGCAACCTCACAGATAGAGATGACAGGAAAGGACCAGGATCCTTAGCAGCCTCACAGATAGAGATGACAGGAAAGGACCAGGATCCTTAGCAGCCTGCCTGGCCTACCTCTCCTTCCAGGTGAGCCTGTGCTGCTGGCGCTCCGTCAGGGCTGGCAGCAGGGCCTCGGCTACCTCCTTCCTCCGCTGCTCCTCACAGCTGTCATCCTCGGCTACGGCCAGCGTCAGCTGAGTCTGTAATGAAGCCAGCGTCCAAGGTGACACGTCATGACCACAGGTCTATCACAGCCTTGGTTTTGCCCAGTTTGAACTGGCTCTGCTTGGAAAGGGGAGCGTCCATGCTGGCGAACAGGTATGGCAGTCGTGTTTAAGACCTTCACTTATTTATTATACCTTCATATCGGGGTTCAGAGCACCTCATTTTAGACTACAATTCATATTTTGGTATTTAGTGTACATATGCTAGCTCCCATATTTTATATTTCCTTATT
>JAACJT020000016.1:940237-963845 GCA_009936485.2 Gymnarchus niloticus | reverse complement strand
CACACACACACACACACACACACACACACACACACACACACACACACACACACACACACACACACACACACAGAATGACCCACCAACTCTCCTTCCACTGAAATTCTTTGCTCCTCAGTTTGGGACGTGCTGCTTTAAAGAGACATACAGACAGACTCACTCACATGTTTTGATTTGTTCTTGTGTTATATATACCCAGGGGCTTCTTATGGCCCCCCAGCTGTTAACGACCCACTTGAGAATGACAGTGAGGACGCATTAAGAATTGGCAGGCTGCCAAACATACAGCTTCCAGTGCCAACTATGGCCCGGATGCCAGACTGGAATGTGAGGGACACATTAAGTCAGGTGGACAAACATACTCCTCACTGTGAAACCATAAGTCAGGTCGCATGCGTTTGTGTTCTGACATTTTCTTCAACTTCATTAACATCTGGTAATATAGCATTCATACCAAACAATAAAACTGGATTAAATAAATTTCACACAATTACAAAATGTACCTCTACATTTAACACTTATGCTATGCTCTAAACACACAAGAACTTATTCTAAATGATTGACATCCCTGAAATATCCCAAAAATAGCCTGCAAATATCCAGACAACACATCAGTTGGTCCAGTGGTCCAGAAACCCCAGCTGTAAGGTATCTCAGTTGTACAAAAAGGGCTGAAAAGGTCAGAAACAGCCAGTATTGCAATAAATCACAGAGTATAATTTAGGTTTGCCTCTCCTGGGCAACATGAAACAAATAGGCCAATCGATCACTCTAAAATCAGGTAGGGCTGTTGGCCACCGGAAAACAGAAAGCAAAATGGCCAGCAGCCATGATCGGGCATGGTAATCCGCCTTATAACAAGTGGCAGTTACCCCATGTCAGTGATGGAGCTCTTCCTGTGTATCTGCTCCTTCTGCTCAGGCACAGCCTTTCAGCCCAATATGGGACACGTCATCCGTCAGAACGGTGAACAAGTAGGCTACTGAAATGGGACGGCCATTCCCTGCCAGTTACGGGGACTTTACGACTCTCCCGAAATGGGACACACGTACATACATCGACACAGAACATGTAAGCATGTCAACGGTATTTCAGGACAGAAGCCTGAGCGCTACCTCATTGTGAATCTCCTCAGAGAGCTCCAGGGCAGCAGGTGACAGCGAGTGCAGACTCCGGCAGCCCGTCTCGTTCTTTGTGGACATGTTCTCCAGAGCTTCCTTGCAGCGTCTCTGTATGTATTCCAGCGTTCCCGAGGAGCACTGCCAAAACACGGCATGATGTCCTGAGCGCCATGGTACGAAGGCACGTCACGGCCGCTCCTCCGAGAGCTTCACATCTGTAAGAGGCCGTAAGGCAGCCGACATCTGGATCCAAGCCCGTCCGACCCCCCGGACCCCCCCGGCCCACCTCGGCCACTCTGTGTGTGGAGCTGAAGCGCGGAGCCTCCCCCGCCAAGACGCAGTGCTGGTGGGTCCGGTTCAGGTCATCTGCAGGCAGATTAGTGGACACGGGACGGTGATCTTCACTCACAGAGGCAGAGACAAACCAAAGCTTTCATCCAGGGAGGGTCGTATTGCAGAGAGGGATACTGAGAGGAAAAGTTATCATGCTGTTTTTGTTTGTCATTATTTACTGAATATATCTTTGTAAATTAACAAATAGGCCCTACATATTAAAACTACAAAAGGACATGTGGCTTTTTACAATTTCTTTTGTTGAGTATTTCTGACTAACTTAGACCTTCTCAAAAATGATTTTATGAAATGTACGCAACACATACAAATTTGACCACTGTCCATCTCTGGGTCTGCTTGTCCTTTGGACAGAGTCAAAGATAATCTGGCTTTTAAACTTATTGGGTATGACTCCTTTTATCTTCCCTGGGTATGCTTGTCCTGTAAATCTTATTATTGGCTAACCCTAGTGCCAGACCCGCATTATCTTTCTTAGGAATGCGGAAACTCTTTTTGGCACTAATATGATGATTGAATTTACAGGTAAGTGCTTCAGTACAAGCTGTTCAGGGGCTGTGACACTGAAGAATACAACAGTGTTTACACTGTTGTGTAAAACAGAATACATAGGGGAGGCCAAGGACACTCAGAATGCAAAGACAAAAAACACCCGTGACTCATGTAACCTAGCAATCTGTGCCTAATTTTCCTGTAAACATTCAGAAGTCTGAGAAACAATCCGTAACACCATGGAAACATGCCACAAAAATATCCAGAGGAAGCATGTAAGGACTGACTGTCCAGTAGGCTTTTGCCATCTGAAGAGTTATCTAAAAAAGATTGTGTGGATTTTAACAGGGTCAGGGTCAATATCATTTTTCAATTTCCTCTCAATTCACCTCATTTGATAAATTCAATTCACATCAATTTACTCTGATCAATTCCCATTTCTTTCATAAAAAAGCATAACTTGCTTTCAATGCCGGATATGAGATTGACAAGTCTGCTGTATAAATCAATGATGCTGTGCCCAAATTGACCTCTGAGTCAAGTTTCCAAACGCATTACAAACTGAGGAATGAATGGAAAATGGCGACAGTCCATGAAAAGACAGAAAAGGCCTTCAAAATAGACCCAGCTGCTCAAGTGGACACATTTGGAGTCATAGGAATTAAAAATGCAAACTTGACTGGGACCACTAGAAGGGGACAACGTGCTCTAACACGTGCGATCAAACAGCAGTCCTGCTACAAGAACGACCCAGAAGAATCGACGAAGAACGTTGGAGGCTGTACTGACCAGAGGCTTCCTTCGGCAGACTGTGAACCAGATACTTCTGGTCACATGTGAAGAGCCGGGCCCACAAGGGCCACGACACCGAGGTGGCCCTTCAAGAAGACTGAAGCATCTGCTGGGCCCATCAACATAAAGGTCTGATTTACAGCCTGCGTCAGAGAAGCACTGCTGGGTTCCTGGCCTCATATTTCCTTCTAGACACGATCAAGATGAGGTCACAGCACTTCATGAAATAACATTTGGGCTTTCTAACCTCTCTAATGTGGGCAGTTTCATGGGACCCCTGACTACATATAAAGGCAAACTCAAGTTCTGGGAATTGGTCTCCATTTCCAGCATAGCATTACACACACAGATGAAAGTGACGTTTCAGGAATGAATTAAAGTATGGTACACATGCACTTCCTTGGGGAATAAATCATTTCTGACTGAATGTCTGACACTAAGGCAATGACTTCTTTATTGTATTGGATGTGTGTATTTCCAAATGAGTATGTTTATAAGGGGCCTGCAAGGGGCTTTTTTAGACATATGCCATCTGAAGGATTTACAGACCCCATGTGTTGTTAGACTGCGGTGTGTGAGGCTGACAGGACCTACAGAGGACCATACCGCGTAAGTAGTAGCAGTCCCCAGACTGCAGGGGGAGTGCAAGGCCTGGGGTGTTGATGTCCCAGGCCACCTTCAGCCCCAGGCGCCAGGGAGCCCGGCCCACATCTTCAGAGCTGCCACCTGAACACAGCACCACCATCAGGCCACATATAAGCACTGTCAGCATAGTGAAATCTGACATTTGATTTAAACAACTGCAATATCTTCTCTTTGTAATGGTAAAATCTTCGTCATGAGCCTTGTCACTACGTGTCATTTAGATCCGTGAAATGACAGTAGAGCAGGGTAGGGTCAAAACAACGTCCCACAGCTAGGGTAGAGTGAGGGCATCTCCAGGCTCTTCAACCAAAGACTAAACACAAGTGAAAACAGGAGCTACTCAACACTCTTCAGGAAAATCACTACTAAACTCTTTCTGTGGCCGCCGCACTCTCCCTTCACCCGTTTGGTGTCTCTTCCCAGATAAATTGATTTCATTTTCAGAAAATACTTTGACAGCTGCAAATGGCATTGCACCCAAACATTGCTGTTCCCTGATCAGTGAAGCTAAAGAGAACACTTGCAGTGCATACCACCACCATGGGGCTCTAGAGGCAGGCTGTTCCCAGATCAGCATTCAGAACATCTCAAGATATTGTTTTGACCCTTCAGCAGAATTTATTCTGTACTTATGCGCTTTCAAAAATGTTAAACTTCACAGACTGCAAGACTTAGATTATGATGTTATTACCATAGATTATAAAGTACTCTCAGGCAACAAACTAAATGCACTGCCTATAGTAATTTTTAAACTTGATAGCCAATATTTGAAAACATAAATATGCTTGTTACAGTACCCTTCAATAACAGTGACACAAGAACAGTCTTCAAGTGGTATGAAAACAAAACCGGCACCAGAGACTGGGAGAAGCAATATCCAGAATCAAGTAAGGACAGTATTTAAAAGAACTGGACATCCTCTTTACTCTGAATAGAGAACATCTGCGCAGAACTGTGATAATCTCTCACCTTCAACCTTGTCATCTTGGCAGCTGTAGTTGTACACAGCGACCGAGGAGAACGTCACCAGGTTCTCGTCATGGTGCCAGCCCACCGCCATCTTTCCCATGCCGTAGTACGGCTCCTCCTTCAGCTGGTCCATGGTGGCCGGGTCCATGTAGTTCAGCAGGGTGACGTTAAACTGGGTCGTGCCGACTGAGCCCTTGGAACACTGCGGCTGAGGAGACCCTCCGCTGCCCTCGGGCTCTTTGGGTCCCTGCTCATGGTCACTAGCTTCTTCCCTGCGATACACGTCTTCACAGAAGAAGCGGTTCAGCTCCCAGAGTGCCTTGCAGGCTGCCCTTAGCTCTGGGTCACAGCAGGCCTCAGCCTTAGCTCCCGCTTCCTCCGGATCCTTTCCCTGGGCCTTGCCTTCCTGCTCTCCTCCTTTCTGCTCCTCTACCTCCCCCACCTCCTCGTTGTGCCAAGGGATGGTAAAGAGGCGGGTGTTCAGGTAGCGGTAGGTGTACCCTGGGAGGCCCAGGAGGGCGCGGGAGACTGAAGTGAAGACGTCGCGGCCTCGCACCCGCACGAGGTCCCGCAGCAGGCAGCCACGCCCTCTCAGGGAACAGAGAGCGGCCTGGACGCGGTCGTGCAGCTCAGGGGGCAGGGTATCAGCCTGTCGCAGCACCAGGCCGGGGTAACTGGACTCCCACTGGGTGGTATCCAACAACACAGAGGACAGACATAGTCAGGCTGAATATGCTCGTTCTGCTGCAGATCTATGCCAGATGACTGCTGAACAAGCACAAATTCTGCAGCAGTGCCACCACTAAGCAGGCATCATGAAGCACGAGTAAGACTCCATGAGTCAGTGTACTGGTCCACTCACCAGCTGCTGGAAGCCTGGGTCTGCAGGGGAGAGGAAGGGGATTCGCTGCCCACCCAGCTCCTGCAGAAGCTTCTGTCTCTGGGGGGGGGTGACATTACTCATAGTGGATTTACTGAGATGACAGTGACAACAACAGGCAGACCTGAACTATTCTCATACACAGCTGTGTGGGAAGTTCCATTAATTTCTATTGGCCTAACCCTAATCTTAACCATTACAACCTTAACCTTAAGTAACCCAACAAAATACAAGGCTTTTGGCTATTTAAGTGTTTTGATTGCATTCAGAGATTTTTATAGAACTGAGTCTTCTCCTGTACGGACACGACAAATGGTGCAGATCTAGACATGGGCAAATGCCCAGATGCCCAGGGTGGCATTGTTCCGGGGAACCACAGTAAGCTCACATTGTGGCCACACGGGATGGCCCTCTTACACTGCCTGCTTTGGTTTTACTAATTTATCGTCGCTTTCTCAGTGGGGGGGGGCTTTAGATGGCTTCACCCAGAGTCAGAACCACCACTGAGCAGTACATACCCTGCTCCTCGAACTGGTACATAAGTTAAAAGTAGTCACCAACTTCTTTCATTTTTACTTCCTACAATATCTAATTTGATAAAATTTCTATTTTACAGTGCATTAAAAATATTGCTGAAATGAATGGCCAAACTAACTTTATAGGTACAAACTGGTTTAGTTCAATTAATTTGCACTCCCAGGTACATGTGAAAGTATGCAGGAAAAAACTTAAGGTAATAGTATAGCTACGTACATTACATTATTTGTCTAGAAAGTAAACGTATGTAAAAGCCTATAATGAAACAATGGTAATGCAATGCTGCAGTTCTGGAGTATTCTGAAACACTTAGATACCGTGCTGCCCGCTAGACCATGCCTTACGCATTCAAAAGTTAACTAGCTTACAGCTGAAAGCCATTTTATTACAATGTGTTACATTCCGACATGGAAACATGTTAAGATGAAATTTTCACAATGTATTTTGTGTGTGGAGCCGTTACAAGCCAGGCTATCCCATTTGAAGTCATTAACTCTCAATCTTCCTTATCTTTTATGTCAGCAGATTTTTTTTTTTGTTTTTTTAGCATTTTAGTATCAAAGAAAATATTATGATTACATTTAGAGGGCACACGCATCACATATAATCTAAGACATTTACTACTAATATTCCACTTTTCTGTTAAGCTCGTAATGTTTTAGGAATGTTGAAGAGTACTGTCAAATGTACTGCTGACTTTTAAAAGGAAATAACATGTGCTCCTAATCACATTAAACTGCAAACACGTAAAGGCTGACCCACATGTGAGAGTGCAGTGCAGACGCCCCCCCTCCATTTCACATCAGTGTCCATTTCAAAGTTCCTGTAACCCGTTTTCCTAAATAAAGGCCCTGTACCCTCAAAGGAGTACGTCATTCAGAATTTCCCTCTTTTTAATTTGCTGATTACTTTATGTTGCTTCATACAAAGATACTATTTTCTCTATAGCTAAAAAAGCCACCAGTTATAGTCAAACAAAGAAGCAGAACATAAGTGTCTGGACATATTTATTTATGTACTGTCATAGTTCAGTATGGGGACCGCCGTGGTAAACTTGATCGCTGTCAGCTAGCGAAAGGCGGGTCCAGTCTGACGCACAGCTGTAGCGGCCAGAGCACACACGACGGAGCTGTCAGGCACATGTCAAATGCATCGAGTCGCTCGCAAATTCCACTAAACGAGGAAGAGACAACGGGACTCTCATGGCTCGACAACAGATGGGCTCCGCAGGAACAGCAGAACAGTGAGCCTTTGAAATAATGCAAATACTGCAAAAAGCGTTGGTCTTATAACGAACAATAAAATCCATCCATCGTGGTCAGAAGCAGCATGAACAATGAAACGATAAAACAAAACTGCTTGCTTCATAATGTTACCTGATAAACGTCTTTATTCCATCTTTACTGGATTTCATTGACCAGCATCTGAGTAAACTGAATCATCCCACTCTCATCTGAATATCAGGATGAAAAGTTCTGCACCAGTCCATTTTATGACATCATTTTGAAACCTTCTTTGGTATCTGGACATGTATGAACATCTGTACAAACTACTAAACAGCTGACAGTTTCTGTTTACGCTCTGGGTCCAGTGTGAGCCTGGTAAAGCACTGCACAGGAGGGTTTGAAGATATGAAGAGGACGTGGCACCAACTGGGCACCGGGTTGCTGGATCTGCCCCCGGAGCCCTTCCAGGGGGCAGGAACCCAGCAGCCAAACTGAGCTCCAACAAGTAGTCGTGAGAGAACCTCAGCACACAGGAAGGCAGCTGGATTTACTGCCCCATGGCAGAGAAATGATAGAGGCCTCTGTTTACCAAGCAAACTGTTGGTACTGATGTGGTACCAGTCTGAGAAGGGGCTCACTCACATAACACTGCCGCCGACTCAAACATTTTGACAAGTAGCCTGTAAAACATCAAACAGTCATGGAGAGAGCCGTGGGTCCACCCAGGCTGCTTCCATGCTGCTCCGTTTGGCTCACGATCGTCACATTTGAGTGGTGGGTGTTATGAGTCCCGGGGGGGGGCAGGCTGGGCCTCACACCTGAGCAAACAGGTGGCTCTCCTTCACAGGCAGGAAACTGGGTACAGTGAGATCAAACAGCATGCACGTGTCACGTCTTGCATTTCAAATTGAGGCAGCCATCGTTTACGAGGCAGGGCACGGACAAGCAGGGTACCAATCTGTCATTGTAATGTATTAAGTATGATGATATCTGGCTAATGCCATGGTTATGTAAAACATATGAAATGTATTTTGTCATTTTGGCACAGTGTTTATAAGAATAAAAGTTGTGTCCATTTGGAGCATTCAGCCATCTCTAGCTTTGGGTATTGTACACTACAGTCATGGGGCAGTCTGTCACTCTCTTCAAACCAAGCCAGCCTTCATTCGCAAGAAAGGACACAGATGAATGCGGTACCCGAGTTCCTCGCACATCATATCACACCCGAGAATGGTATCAGTCAGTGCCCTGACATTCCTTCCTTCCTGCTGGATTTATAATTGTCATACACTTTGTAAACAGAGTATACCATGCAGGTGTCAGGGTTGTGATTACCCCATAAAGAGACCATCTATCCACAATGTTTAATTCCACAGTCTGTGTAGATCAGCTGAGCTGTCAGGAAACTTCATTATTAAGGAAGTGAGAATTCATATCCGTCCACACACTGACACATGGATATCGATCACCAAATTACAGTGTCCACATTTTAACAGTATTGACTGTGTTAAACAGGAACAAAAACCTCTCCAGCCTAATGCAACTACTCACAAGTAACAATTAACTGGTTTTTGATGAAGTGAGCATTAATATTAAACCCACTTTCAATTACTGAGTACCAAGGCACGGACAGTTAGGCTTGGCCATAAATCACCGGGATCCCCCCCGGCCTCGCTGCCCTCACACAGCGGGCCCGGCGCTCGTCAGCCGCTAACGAGTTCGTTTCAGTTAAAAACAACTGGGGCTCAACATGAAAAATGGTGGCCTGCCTGCAGTCTCTCTGGAAGGCGAACCGCAGCAAGTTAAAAGGTCCACTAATTGTTGTTTCAGTCTAGAAGGAAACATTGCTCATATCGCTTAGCAGCAGGTTAGGAGAGGGTGGGATCATTAATATGACCACCTATCCATCCATCTCTCCGTTCACTATGGCCTATATTTTAGAGTCAGCTCTGCAGTGTCTTTCAGGGCTCCTTCAGGGAAATCCTCATACATAGCAGGATTCTAAAACTGCAACCCAAGAATGATAAGTCATTAATTACTTCAACAAAGATCTATAGACCCACAGCGGCCTCCTCGCATACATCTGGTGTGTGTGTGTGTGTGCGTGCGTATGGGCACTGTAAATAAAAATGTTTCCTCAATCAATGGTAGCAGAGAATAAAGCGGCACTGACAGGTTAACGATGACAAAGCCAGCGGAGGTGGCTCCGGGTGTCTTTTTATTCATGCCTGTGTCAAAAAGCAGGAAGCCCTTCAGCCTCCTTAACCAGGCTTCAATTTAAATTGCATGTGAAATGTGAGCTACAAGCCACTTGTGGCGCGGTCTCTCAGCATTTGGAGTCAGACTGATTTGTGGCAAGAAGAACATTGATTAAGGCGGAAGTGATTAGTGGCTTCTGCAGAACAGACGATGCCTTGTTCTACAGCAAAGCGCTGCCCTGAGGTGTAGTCAAGGAGATGTCAGGGCTGTATAAAGCTCTCACCAGTGAGAGAAGTAGCAAGAGGGGCAGGGATGAAAAGGACAGCCTACATATTCAGCCAAGGCCTGAATCAATACCCCCCCTGCTAAGTGTGGAGCCAGGTTTAGTTGTCTAGTCCAGCGTCGAGCAAACAGGTGGGGGGTCCTGGTGTCTTCAGTGCTAGTCCCCCAGGCACCTGCCTCCAGCAGCGGAGCAACCTATTCCAGCTTTGTTCAGTCTGGATCAGGTAATGTTTCAGAAAGATTCGGGTCTGTGTGGGCGTACGGTGTCCACCCACAGCCATGGACACCTCTCTCAATACTAAAGAAGTTTCAGCTGGACAATAGGGTGATGAATGCGGCTTCATGCTCTGTTCGCTGCTCATTCTTACTATCATGTTTATTTTTATTTTTTTAACCATTTTTAATTTTTTCACTTCAGTGACATTTTAACATCTGATTTTTGCCTGATTGTTTGTTAAACTGGTACAGGAACTAGCAGAAAGGAAGGAAAAAAAAATCACTAATATGAGTTTAAGTCTAAATGATCAAAGATATTAAAACAGAGTAAATAAATAAAGTATGAATTTTTTTTTAACTGAAAAACATAATTGTTTAGTTATGGCACATCATTTAACATAAATCCACTGTTTTAATGAAAAAGCAGCACTTTGCTGGTCTGGCACTCTGAAGGAAAGAGAGTATTCTAGGGAATCACTGCCTCACTTCCTCCAGTAGCCTGGCCTTGTGAAAGATTAACAGAGATGAGGTTTGTAAGCCCACCACAGCGGGCTGACTTGAAAACGGAATTGAGTGTGACGCACAGCACACACTAAAAGGTGGTTAATATGAAGCCAAAGAAAACAGCGGTTCTGGTGCAGAAGAGCTACTTCAGGCCAGGCTCATTTCCTTTCAGCAGGATGCTGACTCAGTCACGTACTGGGATGCTTAGGGATAGATGGAATGTGCCGCTAAGTGCCCGTGTCAGCATACAGCGCTGCTAATTATTACACCAAATCAGCACCGTTACCAGGAGAGCGCTGGAAGAGGGCATGTTGTGTGGCATTTAATAGCTGGCTGAAACGGAGGTGAATACATTACTCTGTGCCCTTTCACCGTCTGCACAGCAGAAAAACAAAAGCTCTGACACCTGAAGATCACATGGCGGGTGAGGCCTCATGAGCCATACCGCGATGTCCATGTGCCCCCTAGTGATAGCTCGGAGACCAGGCCCTGCCAGCCCATGTTCGGACGCCTGTCCTGTTTCTTATGGGCCATTTTGACAGGAAGGCTCTTGAAGCTGATGGGTGACAGGGCCTACTGGTGGGTGCACAACCGAAGACACTTAAGGGGGCCAAGATATGCATGAAAAATGGACAACAAACACATTAGCACAGCTGTGGTAACCAAGCAACAATACCAAGCCGCCAGCTGATTCCTCCAGTTTCAGCATCAATGACAAACCTTTAGGTTACTATGGAACAACAAAGATCGCTGGGTTTCTTAAATGCTTTATGGCGTCTGCGAGCTGGATGGTGCTGATAACGGCAAACAGTACTGACGGGGGCGGCCGGGCGGCTCATCCTCTCACTTGGAATGACGGCTCTCTGCACCACAGCCACCACACGCTCCTGACTCATCGCAAGTCTGTTAGCAGCAGGTATGTGAACAGATTAGTGAGAGTGCTAGTGGAGGGACAAGCATGCAAGCATACACACGCACACACACACGCATACTGACAGCAGCGCTGCTGCTGTGTCTGTGAGAAAATGAGGTGCAGCTGTCATTAAAGGCTGTAATTAAAGCAGAGAGAAGGGCTGGCTAAGCACCACAATCCTCTATTGGGTTCCTCTCCTAGTGACATAAAATAACCACTATCCACAGATTAGTGTAAGTTGTACATAATTGGTTAGCAGTGATTTATTAGCCATGGCATGTTTTATAACTTTCAAACTATTTTCATGGAATTAAACCTGAATGCTCATTCTACTGTAGCGTTCATTAAACTTTATGTAGCCGAAATATTCTGAAGTGAATTTGCCTACATGTCTCTTCATTAGTGCATTTGTGATGCGAGACGATAGTGATTAAGTATTTGAACATACAATTCCTTTAGATAGCAGCCAATCCATATTTTAATTTTAGAAGAAAGTCAATAGCAGGAAAAGAATTCATGATTAAGGCAATGATTACAGCTATAAATCTGACCCGTGAGGTGAAGCATTATTTAGCTGGTGGACAAACATTCAGCCGATTTATACTGTAACAGCCAAGAAGGGCAAAGTTCTGACACGAAGAAACATCCCTGCCGTCTGGCATGGTCATTTCACTTTCATTTTCTAGCACTCCTTTTTAAAATGTGGAGGGTTCCGTCTCCAAGGGGCACATCCCCCTGGCCCAGCCACCCCCACCCATGAATGAAGAGAACAAACATAAATCACTGTCCACCAGCACCCAGAGGTGAGCAAGATGAGGACCCCAGTGACACCAGGAATAATGTCCGAACCGAGTGGGGTCGACCCTCCATTACAGCCGTTTCAAAAACTATTCATCTTGCTTGTAGTCAGTGGCCTAGAAATAATTACTTCATCTAACCTATGTAATACAGCATGACCGGCAGTTGGGACACATCCGTTTTAAGCTTGGCTAGGAAAGTCACAGAGCAACGAGTGCTGATGAAAAGAAGAAACGTGCGGCATCCTTTCACCCGGGATGCCTGTGTTCATGCACACATCATGTATGTCTGACTCAGATGCATACAGGTCACACCTACATGTATACAGATTGAAACACGTCAATCTAAAATGCCTGATAAATTCTGTCCGTTGATGCTATACAACACACGTGAACAAACTGCCTACAAATGTTACTAGGTTCCAGTCCCCTCTGTAATCCTGCCCAGCATAAATAGTTAGTAGATGAATGAATGGTTGTTACATGGACAGTAACGCTGTGGCTACACAGCCAGCTGGTACCAATGAGTTGAACAGTAAATGTAGCGAAGAAGTCAGCTGCTTTACTTGGCTGTGAACAGTCACACGTTTCTCAGAGTTTATCATAGTTATCAGAAAACCACCGCATCTCACAGCTTCTGTTCCTCACACTGATGTCTGAAATATCTGATCGCTGTGACACTTTAAAAAAGACCTTAAGGTTCATTTCAAAAGCATGTCATCAAAAACATACTTTTGAGATATAGATTCATTCTCAGCACAAATAGACAAGGAGACCACATTTTGGCATTATGAAATAAATCCAAGACCAAACAGGGGAATGTAGATTAACATAAATAATAAAAGAAATATTAAAAAAGCAAGAATAAAACAGAGGAAACCTAAGGGCCTCTGTCAGAGCCTGCATTTCCCACACTAACACCGGTGTTAACACATTTACGTCGCTGAAGTTAACGATCCCCTTTGTAATTGAAAGTCAAGGCTATGAACAGCAGCAGTGGCCTGCAGGCACTGATAAGAGAGCGTTAACCGCCTCACACCATCCTGGCCCACCTCCACGCTAATCCCCATTGTCATCCTAATTCAGGGGAATGATTTACAAACAGGCCCAAGTCCCCGGACATGCTGGGTGGCAGAAGCGTCTCAATCTGAGACTCTGTCACTCGGTCAAACAGACGGGTCACCTGCTCAGATCGCATTCCACTGTGCACAAGCCGAGGATAATCCAAACGAAGCAGCAGTAAAGAAAGCCATCGAAACCCTATGGTCTAACCTGCGGACCGTCAAACGTGGGTCCGGGGGACCTTATTACTTCTACCACTGCAGCTCCTCGTGCTGCCTGCTACTCATTTCTTGAATTAGAAAGTTAGCAGATAACTAGCAAGACCCGCTGATAACCTACAGTGTTTACCTTAGTTACTCCTTAGTTACCGTAATATAACAAACTTCCCAGGGGCTATCCACGAATTTATGCCTATAAAAGAAGTTCAACACTGCCTGGTCTTACGGTTTCATGAGACCAGGCAGTGTATGTACTTGTTCTGTGCACATAAATTTGTGAATAGTATTCTGAATTACTGCCCCATGGCCAGCACCTTCGAATCTCTCAGCCCAGGTCTCCTACTGTCGCAGCAACCCACAACACGGATACTGAGTCCTGAACACAAGGTGGACGTGGGTCGCCTGGCCACGTTGAAGCTGTATCACAGTGTGGTTCCTTCTTTACACTGAGGTCTCTGAACGCCACCTTTTGGGTGAACACCAGACAGACACAGCGCTACATTCTCACGGCATTCATGAGAAACCGATGTTGCAGCTCCTCACTCACCTGATCATTAAATACGGCCTGGCTACAATGTCAAGGAACCAAATGCATTCTTCTATCCAAGATGTAGGCTACTATAGCGCAACACATCCAAAACTGCAGAGCCACAACCATTAGTTTGAAACATCAACTTAAATATCCAGGTGTACAAATAAACTGATGATGACAAAACTACAATGTCCTTTGAGCATCCATATTTTTGAACTGCATCAACACTTCCGCAACAAACAACAAATGTTGACCCCGCGCTGGCCCGACATCACAGTAACAGCCAACCACGGGCACGGCAGCCGTTGACTGACTGCGGGACTCCGCACAGTCCAGACAGCGCCCTGCCCACGTGCTTCGTTCCCTCACACGCATCCACGCCAGAGACAGCAGTTCACACTCTCACCCTGGCAACAAGATCTGAGCCGCCGGCCCCCTTGAAGCTCATCTGAATAAACCAAACGGGAGACAAGAAGGGTGGGGGAGGCAAGGAGTGAGGGACAATTCAGTCAGGGACATTTTCATGCACTTCTGATCATGTGGTTGACAGCGCTGAAGCACAGACTGCTGAATAAAAGCCTCGAAATGGTGATGACACCCAGTGATGGGCTACTCCAGACAGTCACATGATGACAAGCCTGCGGCCGAGCGAAGCCCGTCATTCAGGCGGACAAGCGGGGGAGGGAGGCGGGGTCAAGGGTTAAACACTGGGAAGACAGCGATGAAAGGCAACTGTCATGCACCAGCGGACGAGGAGCGCTTGTCTTCTGAAGAACATGCAAAGTGCACTCATTCTGTCCAGCTCGGCACACATCTCGGGGTCCTAAATGAGACCACTGCCAATTCATGAATAAAGAGAGCTGACAACGTGCCACTCGAGCTGTCGGCTGAAAATCAGGTTCCCCTTCCATCTCACATCACAAATGCATGCAAAGTTTAAGCTTATGAAGCAGAGCTTGGACACTCCGGGAAAATGACAGCAGGATAACACACTGAAGTTCCCTCAAGGAAGAAGAAAAGGGCATACAAATAATTCGGGGTTAGCCTCTGTGCAGTACAAACTGAAAACAGGCTACAAAATACGGGATGTTTCTAAGGGGTCAGAGTGTCATTTCATAAAAAAAGAAATAAAAGAAACAATAGTTATATCTAATCTACCATTTAATTAACATACAGTACGATACAAAAGGATTAACAAGTTTTCAGAACAATGTTTAAGGAAGCATGTTAATTACCATAGAAGATGGATCTTGTACGAGTGCCAAGCAGCTGAGTTACCCACTTTGGCCGTCGCTGGGTGACAGATTGTTCTGAGAATGCAAAAGTCCCCCCTTGCCTGTACTCTCTCACGGGTACTGCACTAATGGCCAGGTTTCATTACTTTTATTTACTGGAAAGCGTACGATCTACAAATTCACCAGAAATAGTTACACGGCCTTGTAAAAACCTCTCCTGCAATTTTTGTGAACGAAGCTTTTGAAATTTTAAATGAAACCAGATATCACTTGTTTTCTTTTAGTGGAAAGGTGCGGCGACAGAAACAAACACAAATAGCAAAAACTATTGCCGATAATCAGCTGCTTTGAGACTTAGGCCTATCAAAGAGTTTAATGCAGGAAGACACTACTCTTTCAAACAAAACGACTGAAGAGATAAGGGCATTAATATCCATGTGTGATTAGTCTATTTTCTAATATCCAATGCTCCCAAAATAAAATACTGACATAGCTCACCATGATTACAATTTCTTGACTATGGATATTTTCAGTTCCCCTGTTCCTCAATGTCACTTACAGGTCTGAGACAGATGCCACTCGGCCCATTTAGACCCAGGATAGTGACAAGTTCATCATCACCTCTCTCTAGTCTAAAATGCATCAAGAAGTATTCCAGTTCAGTTCCCCAGACCATAGACTTGGACAGATGACGAAATTCTGGGAGGTTAGAAACATCATTCTGAAGTGTGCGGTACACGCACTGATTGGTTAAAAAGGTAATGACTAATGATCAACATCCCCTGTTTCATGCACTGTGGGCCACTGGCAAGTAGGCCCTGCTCCACAAGGGAACTGTCCATGCACTAGATTCTAAAGGCTTCCAAATTTACACCGACGAGTAATCCATCCAGACAGACTAGATTACGAATAAAATCGACCTATTTTATGTTTTTCAATAATATGACACTATATTTCATCCAATAAAATGATGGAATCCAATATTGTGGTAAGAAAAATGGCCCCTATTAAAGAATAATCCAAACTGTGCAAGCACTAGCCGTTTTGCATATTATCATATTTATTACATTTTATGAAGTGCACTTCTTCAAATAAAAAACAAATTTATATAAACAGTTTACTAACCTTTCAGAGGAGATATAAGGTAATCTCATGTACTGCTAAGTCTGTCACTGTGTATAGTGAATGTGTAGACAAATAATTGTAGAGAAAGAATGAGACAAAAACAGCAAGTTATTTTCCACATCCACCCGTCTCATAATTTAAAATGCTATTTGCAAAGCCAACCGCAGTTTTGACATGGTATTGACAGCAACATGCAAAGAAATTACCCAATATCTAAATCAATACATAGTTTCACTGTTATACTGAAGGGAGCTCTATTTATCTTTCCAACCCAAGAAAAGGTAATTATGGGAGTAAAAGATAAATGTTTCAGTTACAATAAATTATTTTATTAGCTGAAGGCAGGGGGAATAAAAGACCAAGAAAAAAGTACAACGTTTTCTGGCCAAATGTAAGTAAGACCGGTTATTAATGGTCAGTCATGGCCAAGCAGATAATCGACACTGGAATCTGACAGACTTATTTGTACCACAACTCAATTACAGCAGATAAAACCCGAAATGCAAGGCAGGGCACTTAAGTGGGACAAGCAAAGCAGCTCTGATTTCTTAATTAAACACATCTGCATCCAGTAGGAAGAACAATGGAAGCAGTGGAGAAAAGTTCTAGGAGACTGCCAAATACAACCTTTAGACGTCATCTTCACATGGCCTGAAATCTCAGGGGTATAACGTGCCCAGCGGTCCTCTCTGAACAGGTCACAAGAAGCTCCAGGGCACCATCTTCAGCTGGAATTGACACTTCCTTTGTGATAAGCAATTTTATAAAGGATTAGCAGCACGATGGACTGATCAATACTTGCTGTGCTGGCTATTACTAATAGAGCGAGAAAATTGCTCCCCCAGACAATAAAGCACTGTGTCAATGTTCCTTTTCATTTGCCAGGACCATTAGTGTAATGGCAACAGTACTAGCCACTGCAGTATTTTTCCAGCTGCTTTTGAAACAGCAGGGGTCTGATTAAGTCGACAGCAGGCTACCATTCTTTTCAGGCTGCTGGTGTAAATTGTCTACCCATGACCCATATGTGGCAAGCATGAAACCCTAACCATGTTTTATGTCAATAGTCATCAGTATTTCCACAGTTATTGACCTATAAATACTGCCAGCTCCCCATACTGTACGTAATGCAAACAAAAAACTGGGTAACATACAAGCTGCTGATGCCACCAAAAAGAACTGCTGCTCCAGCTGAACACTGGCTCTGACATGGCTCTACGAGTGCATTAGTCATCATAAATTCTTACATTTACACTCTTTCAAGGGAAGAGGCGATTTTACAGGAAGCTGATTGACTGTGTTTAGATATCTGACCACTTCATCAGCGTGGGCCTGAAATACGTAGGGGAACACAAACCATTTTAACGAGTATTAAGAAATTAAATTCCTGACAGCTCTGAAAACCAGGAAGAAACACACACATTACAGGACAAGACCTCTGGTAACTCTATGGAAGCATCATACTAAGATGTAAGCCTTATTTCTCATGTAAAATACAACAGAACTTTTTGTATCTTTATGAAATTAACAAGAAGAAACAATATATGAAGTGTTCTCAAAGTGTAATAACAAGAACAAAGAGATTGAGAGCTATTTGCAGACCTGGCTTCTGACCAAATGAGGGCACCATACACTGACACCCCTGAGCATCATTCCTCACTGAGTGCCATTTATCCAGAACAATCCAGAAAAAGAGTGGCAATTGGCTTTTTGAGCTAAAACACAAGTGAGGCTACTTTTGTGACAGCAAAGAGAAAAAAAGTTACATTTTAATATACTCAATAGTGCTCTAGTCTTCCCCAAAAGACTTTGTATCCAAATGCTGAATGTAGTACATACTGGTGTTTTAGTAACTCAGAGTGACAGTGTGTTTGATCAACAATGCTGCAAAATGTGCAGTAATGAATCTGTTAGCCTTGTCATAAATTTACTTAACACCTAGGTACAGTTATTTTATAATACAATGTTTCTTTCCTATTGTTTAACCTACAAAAAAAGATGCATAATGATTGTGTTTCCCATAGTTTCCAGAGTCACATCTTCGAATAAAATGAGGTTTTCGTTGAAAAACAAAAAATATAGTGGAATATATTGTGCTTTTATTACTTTGAATAAATAGTTAACCACCAACTGCACGGTGAAGTTGCGAAAGAAGCACCATGCGTTTCCTGGATCTGTGCAAGAGAACAATTTCCCCAGGCATGCATGCTGCCATGCATTCTGAATGCACTCGTACACAGACGTACAGTATCAAGGTGAAATATATACTGTATACTGTAGTGTAGGCGCCGCAGCCTCTCTGTTTACTATATAGGAGGTGGTGGGTGCAGCCCCCCCTCCACAGTGACACAGGACACACGTTTTAAAGGCCATAGTTACCTGACACTGACCGTTAGAGCCTCTCTAATAACGATTATTTACATGACACTGACCGTTAGAGCCTCCCCAATAACGGTTATTTACGTGACGCTGACCGTTAGAGCCTCTCCGGTAACGGTTATGTCCTGTCAGGTAAAATAACGACGTGGGACAAGTACACAGCTGTGCCTAAATTACTGAACCCAGTACTTTACACAGTGGAACCACTGATAATTCTGAGAACTGCCTAGAAAACACTTTAATGAAAGTGAAATCTCATTAATCACACAAAAACTACAAAAACCGTTATTTATTCTTTTGGGCGCATGAACAAGGGATTAGCTAGCTAGCTACATTTGCCTACACTGGGGGATTTTTCCCTCACCGCTCCTCTAAGTGTCGAAGTTTATCTATTACCTAGTTACCGACGAGTTTAAACCCACATCTGTCAAAAATGCCAAGCAGCCTGCTGTGTTAATAGCGATAACAATAGCTACCTTTCTTTTCTTCTCCCTCTCACTGCTATCCGACCTTTTCATGTTCCTGGAGTTACATCGCCTCGATTTCACGACAGGTTATCATGGGACGAGTAGTTTTTAATTTGAAACTACAGGTGGGCCTCGTTCTGTAGATCCATGTACGCTAGTTAATTAAGCAGGTAGCGCATCTTTCCTTAATAAGGTGCCTGCCGAGTCGTGTGTGTATCCCGCCGAAGTTCGCCAAAAGATTAACGTGCACACGACCATCGTGTATAAAACGCCACTTCCCATAACGCTCTGTTCCGGAAGTGTGTACTGAACGGAACGACGGGTGTATCCCGCCGCAGTTCGCCAAAAGGATTAACTTGCAGACAAGCGCCGGGTATAAAACTCCACTTCCCATAATGCTTTGTTTCGGAAGTGGACTCTGAACGGATCGACAGTGCGATGTTGGTTAGCAACGGTCGCTGTGGAATGAAATTGGTGTTTTTTTCAAAAGGTAAGAAAGGAAAACTTCGCTGAGCAACTGTGTGGAGGAGTTCCTTTGCTTACTGAAATGTACTTACAGACTTTTGTTTAGTATTAGTTTCAGTACTTCAGTTATACAAGCATATAGATAAACACTGTTGGGATTAGATTGTGATGTAACTGCTGCTCTCGGTAGCTATTACAATATTAATACTAACTGGAATAACACGCTGTTTGGCTTGATTATTATCAAGAGTAAGGCAAATAAAAAGATTTCAGTACCTATGAGATAAACAGTAAGATTGTTATTACTCAGTCTTGTTTTTATAATTGTACACTTTCTCGGCATGTACAGTTCATTTGTATGACGTGGGTGTTTTAAACAATTCTGTGTGCATGCACACAGTCATATATAGCATCAGTTCCATTTGATGGCTTCCTCCCTTGCAAAGTAGCCGTCTGTGTAGTTGTTGCCAATGAAATGCTAACTAATTTCAGTTAAGAATTATGATCAACCATTTGGAATGATGGTAATAATATTACAAATTTTAATATTCCATGTAGAATAGTGTGCTGATTAATATAAATGTATAGTTAATTTACATCAAAAACGTGTGAATATTGTTTTTTCATATTTAGAGTTTATACAGAGTATTTCACATACACACATACATGTTGGTGGAATATATGGAATAAAAATGTTCCCTCTGCAGGATTGTATTTGCAATGGTGCAGCAATTTGCTCTGCAGAGGCCTGTGAAGAGTTGCACAGCTTACATATTGTCCAGCCAAGGTAATGAGAGTTCAAAGCACCGCAGGTCCTGGACTGATGCATGTGACCTGCAGTGTATTAAGGAGCAAGGGAGGTTAATGTTTAAGATAGACATTACCTGATGCTACAGGTGTAAGTCCGTTGCTAACAGAAAGGTAGCTAGAACACCTCCAGATGCTTTGGTGCTCCACAGAAAAGAGATTCTCACTAGGCAAGATAATTTACTGTACATCCCAGTCTTATTGTAGACTGGACGGAGGACTGCAGTTTAAGAGCTGGCAAGTGCACCTTCCTGAGCCAGCACAAGTCTCCCTGGCTAAGCTGTAACACGAAGACCGTGCACCATTTGCGTCAACCTCTGTATTGTTCTTAAGAAGCTGAATTACCATGTGCTTTCATCACTGAAGAGCTGCTTCCTAAAATAAAAGATGCTTTGTCTTTTGAGTATTTGCATAGTTGTTTACAGGCAGGTATCTGTTTGAGAAATGTTCATCTTTTTTGGGAAAGAATATGCTTGCATGATGTGTGGTTATTCATGTGTATGGAATTAATTTTTATTCAAATTTTTTTTCTAGGCTTGTAGGAGTACATACTTCTGCTGCTTACTTTGTAGATCAGTGGAAATGTGTTATGCTCGCCATTCTTTTTAGATTGAGCCATGTCGACTTTGGCTGATGAAACAGCAGGAGACATGCCTGTGAAAGATATAAGCTTCAGCCATACTGCACTTGGGGGAGTTCAAGGTTTGAAACACCTGCTATTTATTAACATTGTGGGCTTTGATCAGTATCTTCATTTGTTCACTTTTGCCATCTTTTTTTTTTTATGGGAGAACTGACCCAAATGAACACACACACAGTGATTGAAGACACATGTGCCTTTCACCTGTCTTGTAAAAGTTTTTTTCAGGGAGATTATTTTCAAAGATTTCTTTGTCTTTGCCATCCTGTTGCCATAAATGGTTCTCTTTTCATTTTGTATTTATAACCTGCAATTTCCTCAGTTTCCTACTTTTTAAGTTAAGGGGTGAATTTCTGAAGTAAATCCACATGTAATTCTTATATGTACGTGTGAAGTCATTGTTACTAAGGATTTTCAGAATCAATGACATTGAAACAATGAAAAATGAATAAAGTTCTCTGTCTGGTTGGCTGTGTGGTCTGGTCCATAGACTAAGTCGATGATAAGCTGTGGCTGTATTCGTACAGTTTTGCTTTTACAATGAATTTTACTCGGTAAAGCTGACTTCGATTACTAGAAGCTGAAAGAAGTCTGATGTCCAGCAAGTTTTGTGATGAGCAGTGTCATGGCTATCTGTCCTCAGAATCGGCCGTATCGCCAAGTGACCGACCGCAGCAGACCGCTGTCCCAGCAGGGCTTTCCCGACTCAGCCATGACGACCTCGAGGACCGCTACTGGCGTCTCCATGAGGAGAACCTCCTCCTGAAACAGCACAGCCACAGGCAGGAAGACAAGATCAGAAGGTCAACGTCGCATTCATGCATTCACATTCATCGACCATATGAGAACCCTGAAATTCCCTTTGTTCTTTGTTTATCTACTTGCTCTCATTTAGCTAACGTTGCACATCTACTTTTCTCATGTAATTTGCTTTATTGCATATTCATGGACGCTTTACACAAAATGTTTTTTTTTTTTTTTTGGCCCCTTTTAAGTGTTTTTATCTGACCTTTGACATTTTGTGTGGTTGTTGTTATCAGGGCAGGAAATAAATGTTTTTGGCTGAAAAATTCCCTGTGAAGTCCGACTTAGTGTTATTACAAAACCGAACTGGAAATACAGGTCGAAGAACAAATGTGCAGCATGAAATCTGAAGTTGGCCAGCAGTACGCACCATTTGTCCTGCTTCAGATCACGTGCCCTTTAAAGGGGCCAGTGTTTGCTCGCCTCCAGCTGTCAGGAGTGCTCTGAATGCGCAGCAGGGTCCTGGCAGCTGCTTTGGCCGGAATGTCTCTCTGCTGCCTGGCTTTTCTGATATTACATATTCAGCTCCACGTTCCACATGACACCAGAGCAGATGAAGAAAGCAGGTCTGTCATGTTGTAATCAGCATGCATAGAGCCTGACAGAACTCAGGTGGAGAAACTCCTGTGCCAAAATACAATTGAATTTGTTCAGGTAAATCAATCACATCTTGTTTACTGTTTATTAGGTGCAGGTCTTTGGTCCCATACCTCATATAAACTCAAAGGAAGGTTTCATTATGAATTAGGTGAACAAGTTCTGCTGGATTCATGTTTCATTATATTGTGCTGTTTTCATGGCCTTGTCATTTCACTGTGTGCACTTATCAAATGTCTTGTTACTTTTCTGTTCTGTACCATTTATTTCGGCACTTTTCTTGAACAGAGCTATTTTATCATTCTGTAGGGCAGCATGAAATGCTGTTGTTATGACCATAACTGGGTCAAACACACATATGGGATAAGCATGTGTTTCCCTTGTGTTCTGGCCCTCTGCGGCAGGCCATGGGAAGCTGTTATTTGTCAGTGCTGCAAAGCCGATTACTGCTCAGTGGTTTCAATTAGCATCAAAAGGATCCTCACAAGCCATATTAGTTGTATCAAAACCTGAAATTTATTGTCAAAGACTCGTTGGGCAGTCTTCGTTGCATGTCCCCTTTGAAAGGAATTTCCTGATTCTTTTCTTCTTTCTAACTTGCGTTCTGTGGTTTGTGGCGAGCAGGATGGCTACAAAACTGATCCGACTGGTGAAGGACAGGAAGCGTGAGGAGCAGGCAGTCCCGGGGGCGAGGCCAGCCGGCCGGGACGTTGAGACGGAGGAGATGGTGGAGGAGCTCCAGGAGAAGGTGCAGGAGCTCACCAGGCAAAACGAGGGCATGAAGCAGCGTCTGCTGACCGCCAAGCAGCAGCTGCAGGTCCAGGGACGCCAGCATGTCCTGTACGCACACGTCCAGCCACGCGTCAACACTGGTCTGCGCCCCCCCACCAGAGGTGTGCCCTACATCACTCAGAAACATGGCTGGATTCCCGTGTGGGGCATTTTTTACTCAATCAGATTCAGTTAGAGGAGCTTCTCTTTTCATTGTTTTTGTGTGTATTTCTTTCTTTTTATATTAAAATAAATTTTATTTCTCTGAGACCATTGCTTCTGTCAGGTCCAGTCTGACCAAATGCAACTGCCTATACATTTGGTGGCCACTTTATTAACTACATCTAGCTAGTATTGGGTAGGAGCCACTTCTGCTTTGTGAAGCACTGTATGTTTAGAGAAGCCTTTCAGCACAACCACTGCTCTTCACAACTCTTACTCCTGTTACCTTTAATCAGTCTGGCCATTCTCCTCACCACTCATATTAACAAGGTCTTTTCCACAGCACAACTGCCACTGACTGGGTATTTTCTGCATGTTGCCTCATCTCTCAAACTCCACGCTGTAGGACATGATTATTTG
>JAACJT020000016.1:889073-925048 GCA_009936485.2 Gymnarchus niloticus | reverse complement strand
AACACCAGCCATCGCTCTGAGTCATTCAGCCAGTGTGCCTTCAGAAGAGAACCCTTTTCGGTTAACACCAGCCATCGTTCTCGCTGCTCTCCCTGTGAGAACATTTAGCTCGGAAGGTTTGCATTCTGAAAAATCTGAGTTGCCAGCCAATCTGTGTTTTACAAGAAAAGCCACACTCCGGAATAAGTCCCAGCGGTTTACTTTGGCAGTGGGTGATGGCAGGCAGGGCTGCCCAGTTCTTCATTCGAAGTAAATATATAAGCCTCTCAGCTGGAGCTTTGTTTGACATAAACAAAGCAGAAACAAGAAGGGAAGAAACTTTCTGAAATTTTGCCTGCATTGATGTAGACATCCTTACCGCGTATGCACAGTGAGCGGATGAGGCGATGCCTCACCAGAACGTACAGGGTCACGCTTCTGTTAGGTGATAATCTGACATCTCTGAAGCTTCTTTGCTTCTGTCTCTATTTCCAGGAGTGGGAGCAGAGCTCCAGAACTTTGGCACGCTGGAGTACTGGGTCCAGCTCAGGCTTCCTGTGGAACAGACTGTCCACTTGTACCGAGAACGCGTGAAGGCCCTGGGCTACCTCACCTCCGGCCACAAGGGGGAGCACAAGGTCCGGCAGGTTTGGCCTGTGTGAGCTTGCAGTGACACATCAGTATTCTAAATCAAATAAGACTTTGGTTGTAATGTTCCTATTTAAATCCCAGGCAGAACCCTGCCATTTTACACTTTGCTGTCATTTGCATCTGTACGTATATATATACAGCTGAACGACTAATGCTATGGGCTGCGGTTTGGTCCGGTGATGTATACATGTGCTGGTTACCTCGTTCCCAGGCCTCAAAAACACTTGGCGCCCCCCCGGTGGCTGCAGAGGAAAGCAGTCTTAACGAGCTCCACGTGACGGTGCACTGCTGCGGCAAGCTGAAGGCCCGCCAGACAAACGCCCAACCCAACGCTTATGTGGTCTACAAGCTCTTCGACTTCCCTGACCATGACACCTGCATAATGTCAGCCAGCAACGACCCTCAGTTTAACGACCGCACGACCTTTCCCCTGTCAGTGGATGGCAATTTGGACCGCTATCTACGGACAGAAGCTCTGCTGCTATATGTGTTCGATGACCAGGAAACAGAGAGTCGTCTTTATCTCGGAAAGGCCAAAGTACCTCTCATACCTTTGGCCCATAATAGATGCATCACAGGTTAAATTCTTTTCTGTGCATCTTTGCCAAGTTAAAATAAAAATCACAAAGAATAGTAAGCATCAGGACACCCAGAGCGTAGATAACACATGGATCTGTCGACCAAGCGTTGGCAAGATGAAGGTGTGTTGGCTGACGATGTCTTAGCTCAGGTCCAGAAGGTCCCGAGCAAGGTGCAAAAGGGGAAATAGGAATAAAGGAGGCTAGGAGAAATGTTATGGAGAACTTTGAAGGTACTGGGGAGTAAAGCAACGTCAGCGAAGTGAGAGGATATGAGTAGCTATGAGTGAAACCTCAGCTGGTTGAAGCCAAATTATGTGATGGATCGACTAGTAGGGATAGTCACATGCAATGTTAGGGTAACAGCGTTGCCTGATTGGCTACCAGAAAGTTTTGCGATCAGAACCACCCTCCAATCAACACCTTGTGTTCATGAGAATTTATATTGCTACATTTTTGCTCTGGGCTTAAATGTGTATATTTATATAAATTACCCATTTCTGGAAAGATTATTTGCTGAGACGTTTGTCGTCCCGCTGCTACCCTCTCTTCTAATTACTGCTGCCTCTCTGGCTTTGGTAGCTGCGTTTCTGAGATGACCCTTTTCAGGGTCAGTACCGGCTTGCTGTGCCGCCTGCCGCAGCTGCCAACCTCTCCGCCTCCTGCACCATCCACAGGCACATTTGAGCTGACAGATCCCAGCGGCCAGCCCAGCGGAACCATCGATGTGACCCTCAAGTGGAGGGACTCGTACCTCCCTCCCCCTGGCGTCTCTGGGGCGCTGGAGCAGGCCGGGTTCTTTGCCAAAGAGACTCCAGAGAGATTGGTCATCGCCGAGGAGAGGAGCAGCTCACCCCGTCCCCCAGCTCCATCTGGCCCAGAGGTAAGGGGTCCTGTCAGCTCACACAGCCCCGCTCTTCCCTGCCGTCCAAGGACAGGCAGTCCTCTGCCCCAGCAGATGTGAGAGGAACAATCAAGGGGGGCGGGGGCAGCTGTGAGGAGATTCATAGAGTTAAAATTAAGTGGAACAGAAAGCCCACATTTTGGAGGAGACCCTGACTATTCTAAACTATTATATACAGCAGGTATCTCTGGAAATACCAGAAGTGATTGACTACACTCCTTCCGGCTTTTAGAGACCATATCTCTTTTCAGTGAACGTTTGGTTAAATGAGTGAATAGCCTGTACGGCTTTGCGTTCAGCAACCTGATTTTAAAAGATTGCTGTTAATCTAGGGAATGAAAGCTCGGGCTTCATAGTATACATCATGCGTTACATGTTGCGTTTCTTCAGATAGAAATCCCAAAGCCGAGACAGCGGACCTTGCTGAAGGAACGCGTATCCAGCAAGAAAGTGTCTTTCATGGATGTCACACCAGCTGAGACCACAGTAAGATCAAAATGGGCACCTGTTTTTCTCGTTCGTCTGTAGAGTGACACTTCGCTAATAAAGTGAACTGGCCAAAAAGATCTGTCGGTACTCTTAAACCTTTTCATGAAATGTTGTCTGTTACTTATTCTTTTATTGTCTTGAACCCCGCAAAAATGTAATACCATTATTCAGCTACATTAACAGCTGCTTTGCAAAGCAGATCTGTGGCTTTACTGTTGTTTATAAAAACCAAACGCTTCCATTTTGCATACTGTCAACATTTCTTGGTTGATTTATCATCAGAGGCTTTGCACTGGGCCATGGTTCAAACTGTCCTCACAGCATGTTTCTCATATGGAGACTGACGCAAGTCAGGGATTAAGCTGTTTGTTCATCTCAGAAGTGCTTTACGAGTGAATATCAAGATGGCAGACTGTGGTAAAATCATGGCAGCAGTGAGCATATTGACATCTGCTGTTCGTTTTGTTCTCTTGAAAAGGTCAAGGATGTGAGTTCGCTCAGTTCTGGAGACCGGGAAGTTGTCCTGGAGACTTCTGGTGGATCGTCCTACCATAAGGTGCTTTAACTTTCGAGACGCTGATACATGGCAGATTTCAGCTACGATGCTGAGTGACAGGCAGGGTGATTATTATAACAGAGCTCTCGACCTCTGATTAGCTCACCAGTAAGCAGTCGTTGGGTTTGTTTTGGGTTTTTATTTTATGTAAGAATACCGAGTCTGAGTGTTTTCTCTTCATAGCCCAATTAATAGTGTTTAGCTACTTTCATAAAATATGTATCTATTTATCTAGCTATCTATCTGTCTGTGTCATACGAGTCGTTACTATGTACGTGTGATTAATCTATAGTATACGTATGTAGTACAGAGATTTTATCCTTCATCGTATAGTGGTAAAGTGAGATTGTCACCTGAAGCTGCTGATTCTGGTTGTAGCAAACCTTCAAAGACCTTGATGATGCCCAGTCATATGGTGCAGCTGAAGAGGAAGATGATGAGGAAGAATCACATGTTTCGGAGGGGCAGTTGGCCACAGCTAGCTCGAGCCCCACCTCTAGCTCCCAGGAGGGAGACATTTCAGAGGAGCTACCTGCTCCAGACCAAGGTACGAATAACCGCTGCTTACCTGAAGAGAACATGCTTCACGTGCCAGTAGGACAGCCTAAAGTCATTCTTCTCTGTTTACCATGCCTCTGACTAAACATTCAGCCCCTAGAACAGTGTTAAAAAGTGAAATTCTGGACACCCCCACCCTGCACTCCTTAGGAAAACACACTGGACACCCCCACTCTACACCCCTTAGGGAAACACACTGGACACCCCCACCCTGTACCCCTTAGGGAAACACACTGGCACCCCCACCTTGCACCTCAATACTGAGAAACGCTGTATTTCTCCTCGGGTTTGAATGCTGCCATGCTGAGCTGTAAGAAACTCTAACCTAAGGGGCCGTTTCAATTTCAGCCTTAGAACATCTGTCTCATCTTGGTGCCCCTAAACAGCCAAGATGAAGTACCAACAAAAGTTATTTGTAAAAGTATGTCTTTCCTTTCTCTGCAGACCAAGAGGATGTGCGGGCCGCAGATCTTCACGAGTCGGTGCCATCAGACAGTGATGACGGCATTGTCGCAAGTCGCACGGCTCAAGGAAGGCGGCAGGTTGGTGGAATCACCGGCTGTTCTCTTTTTCATATCATGAATCCTCTGAAATGGCAGTGAGGGTCCGATAGCTTCTTATACGTCACGATCGCAAAAATACGGTTGAATATCGCCATTATGAGAGTGCACATTTCCAGGCCCGCATTAAAAGAAAAAAGAATCACCTCCAAAATGACGACTTATACCCATTTCCATGAAGGGATTTGAGGTAAACATCACAGATGCCTCCGGCCACTGAAAACCTAGGAAGTAGAAATAGCTGGGTTTTATTATTTTGTTTCCGATTATTTTAATAGCTACTTCTCTGCCTGTCTTTGATCAAATAAGATGAAAATTCAAGAAATGACATTTGGAATAAAGGCTTTCTTAGCTCAATTATGTTTTCTCTCTGGGGCCCAAAATGGCATCCAGAGGGTAGAATATTAAAGTTGCCAGAAAAAACCCTGTCTTTCAACAAGGCTCTGACTGCGGTCCTGTGGTCCTGTGGTCCTGCAGTCCTAGGGGGCTCCTGACTTGACCTTTGCTGTTTGAGTCAGTCGTCCTTCCTAGATTTCCCCCGCCTTGCCCCAAAAGTTAAAATATTATTGTCAAGGATTCAGAATGAAAGTAATCGAAAAATTTTAATCTGACTTATTTCGAGGTGGCAACATTACTGCTGACCTTCCTTTTTAGACTGCTTTGTTGCGTTTGTGGAAAAGACTTATTTTTTTATTTTATTCAATGTCTTTTGTTTGGTTCGTTTTGTTTTCTAACATTGCTGGAAATGAGGGTGGTATTTCTGAGCAGCCTGTCCTGGGGTAGCAGCAGTTAAGCTGTTCACGGGGTGCTGGCCCTGAAGCAGATTTCCAAGGAAGCCTGCTCTGATCGCGGTTGGGCCACTATCTGCCACGCACGTCTGAAACGAAAAAAAATAATTTCTTCCCCTTCCTCACACCATTATAAGTCTATTAACTGTGGCAATGTGTTTATGGTGGAGAAGATGAAATTATTTCAGTGGAAAATAAGAGCTTATGGCTTCCTTTTATAAAAGGCAAAGACTTCGGAGCTGGAAGGAGAGCCCTGTGTACTCAAGCTTCGGAACAGTTAATCTTCATTTTCAGTTCTGGCCCCAGGTGAGTCTCCAAGCCTGGAGGTAGTGGGAGAGCACCTGCAGAAGGACGGATAATTGAGCACATGTCATAGCTCAGCAGAACATCTAAGACGCTTTCGGCAGGGCGGCGGCCAGCTTGGCAGCATGACACATTTCAGCCTTGGCATGACCAATCACAGTGCTCCTTCCCGCGATATGCAAATTAACCTCTTTGAGTGGCTTCAGCCATGAACTCGCAGCCAAAATGTTCAAGGTCCTAATAGGGAGAGGGAAAAAAGAGGAAAAAAAGAAACCACAATGAAATAAATTGAATTAAAATTTTATGGGAGTAAAGAAGATTAAGACTTCGTGGTAAACTGTACACACAAAGGTGGCTTTTGTGACAAGTAACCTGAATATGAACACATTAGTATGTATTAATAATGGACCATAATAACCTTTTGGAAAGTGTGCTTCTTTGCTGTGTGACCTCCTTTCCACCACAATTAAAAACAGCTGGCTGAAATTGGAGCTGCGAAAGCAGGTCTTGTTAGGAGTCCTGCCTGGTCTGTCTGATGTACTATTGATTTTTGACGTATTTTTAAAACCAAGCTAAATGTCCGGCTCTTTACATACAATGCCTATTGTCTCAAATCTGGAGACATTGCTCAAATAATGACAGGGAGATTTTTTTTATGTCTTTCCTATTGCATTTATTATTGTGTCTTCCCGCTATTTGTGCTTAACTGCTCTGTCTGCCCCGAAGATCGTAGGCAAGATTTAGCTGAAGGAGTCAAGCTAAAAATATCAAAGCTGGCAGCAGCAGTCCAAGGGCTCTTGGAAATGCAGTATTGCTTCATTTTTTGACATCTTAACAAACACTGTATCAAATTTAAAAAAGCCATATGGAAAGCAACACTCTACAGAAAGTGCTTTCTGGTGGGCCCAGGTGTTCTGGAGATGGCCATGTCAACTTCTCCATGATGGATTGAGGTGGTTCCTTCAAAAGGTTACATTCTAGCAGACTTAAGTTACAGGGTTCCCTGTTCGTTAAAATCTGTTCATTCTTGATTCATGCAATGCACTGTATAAAGTGCCAATTTGGCAATTACGTGCAAGATAATTACTTCAAATTTCCGGGTCTTCTGTGGCCAGTTGGTTTGACAGTTATGGCAGAAGAGCAGATTAGTGTAAGAGAAGATTTCCCAGGGAATAGATTTTTAATATTTAGTATTTAGATTTGTGGTTTACATGGACTCATGATTTTCAGGTTATGAATTATGCTGGCTAAAAAATTGTATGAAGGAAAGGGAATTTGTCTGATTTGTCTAATTCAGTATTTGAAGGAGCCTCTTTAAAATAAACTCATGAAATGTTTGCTGTCTTCATTGCACTGCAAGCCAAGCCAGTGGTGTCCTGGGGTCCTCCATGGGGTCCTCCAGCGGCATCCTGGGGTCCTCCACGCGGTCCTCCATGCGGCTGCAGCCAGTCAGTTGATGGGTGGGAGTGGGGCACAGAGCGCGGAAACCCCCTAATTCCCCACTAATTAGCTGGGCAAGCAGAGCCGCTTGTCTTGGCCCAAGACAATTCTAATCTGAAAAGCCCTAATCGGAGTGACATGTTAATTACTGGCTTATATCGGCAAGTGCCTTGCATAGATAGGCCGCATCAGGTGTGCATTTAAAAAAATAAATAATAATAATAATTATAATACAGCAGAGCATTACTCAGCTGGTGTGCAGTGCAGGGTCTGCCTCCCCCAGCTCTACATGCAGAGCACGCATGTGAACAGAAGATTGTTTCGCATCACTTTTGTTTACACGTGTAAAACAGCCCTTTATCAAAGTGTTCACCTCCCATCCAAAGCTCTGTGATATAATGGACCATGTAAGGTCTGTGGTGCCGGGCATACGCCATGGCACTTGGCAACGTGCAACGTGTAGTTTGGTTCACTCGTTTACATAGTGCCCGCTGGCCTGTGTGCTCCAGTAAAGCTGTGAATAGGTAATGTGCAGGAAGTTAATGTATATCTGTGAATATCTTGTACTTTTGAATGGTACACACTGTCAGTATGATGATCAGCGTACGCTACTTTGCTCTATAAAAGATATCTTATATCTTCTTTGATATATATATATATATATAAAAATATTGCCTGGGAGCTTTATTCATGGGTCTTTGACATTCAGGGTTCCAGATTAATTTATAATTTCACTGGCCCTTAGTCTGATCCCTGACATTACATTGTTGAGAACTTCAGCCATGTGCAATTTTGTAGGCTTGCAATCTGCAGAGGAGGTTATAGTCAATAGGAAATGCTAGCTTTCACATCTGTAAAGGCTGTGAACCTACCACATTTCTGCGTATTGCTCAGTCAAACACAAAATGGCGGTGTGGCCATGACAGTCACTGTCTGAATGATGTCATCTTCTGGGTTGAGCCGGTTATTTATTTATTTTTTTTTCCCCTGTGCTCTGAGCAGTCTATGTTGAAGAGAAGTGAGTTGGTTCTGAAGGTTTGGAGTCCCCAGCTGTGAGTAAAAGGTTTTCTTTAGCATGGATTCCTAACAGCTACAGGCAGCAAGGGGGGAGAGGTTAGTGATGTTGGCGGGACTTTGGGGGAGGGCATGGTTCTGATTGTCAGCTTGTCTCAGACGCACGATAGAAGAATAAGTGACAGTGGGTAAGGGGACAGCTGGCCATTTGGCAGTTGGACATGGCACCGGTGGGGGAGGGGAACTGAAATCTTTAATGAGATTGGCGTGAAAATGCACCAATGTGTGTTCCTCACTCACACACCCATATAGGCTAGAAGGGATTTTAACCTTCTCATTTGTTCATGTCTATTGTCCCCAAATTTTAACCTGAAAAGACAAGTCAAAGACCATCACTTTAATGGCATTTGGCAGTCATTTGATTTGTTAGGTTTTTCAGAGGAGCAAAATCTGATAGATACTTCATATGCTATGTTAATCCTTGTAATATTGCCCATATTCCTGTACCTGCATGGCTAAAGTTAGCTGAGTGGTTATTTTATTCTTTTCTCCTTTTTAGATGAGCAAATGTCAGTGCATTTAGCAAATGATAACACACCTGTATTAACATTTCTAATTTTGATTCTCATTAAAAGTCTGACTAATGCCCATAGAAGAACAGACTGGAACGAGGAGAAACCGTAACACTTCAGGTCTTGTTGCCGTCCAAAGCATCGGGAAAGCTGGGTTCTAATACTGGTTTCTGCAACATGAGGGTTCAGGTCAGGACTTGCTGAGGTGACAAATATCTCAGTGGAGTTGTCTGTCAGTCCGGAGCATGTCCTGAATCCGAATGGGTTGATGTTGAAAACTGTGGATGTTAACTAAGCTCCAGATGTGTGATAGCCATCATCGCCTCATCTGCCCACAGCTGAGTTTGTCCGGCTCTCTCTGAACCGCTTACAGACCAAGGCACTGAAGAGCTGTTTTCTGGAATCGCTCGTGAGGCATGGCTTTAGCAGTATGCTGTGCCTGGCTTTAAGCTCAAGGTATTTCAGAAATCAGGATCTTTTTGGAACATACTAGAACGTTGCTTTAGTTTCTTGTCCCTTGTTGCTTCTTTGTCTTTCTCACAACATATATTTTGGAAAATATATGTTGTGTGCAGCCAAAAAAGCCACTGCACACAGATGACACGCGGACCGCACACGTGTGATTTTAGTTAAGGAAGATAATCAGAGCTGCTGAGAATTTAATTAGACATAACAGGCGTCATTTTCTCTCAGGGCAGGACGCAGAGATGGATCCTCCAAGCCTCTGACGAATCATTTGTGCAGTCTGATGTTCATGCTCAACAGCTAGACTCCTGCCAATTAACCTGCGGCAGGTTTCGCCGCGGGCCGTCATCACGGCGAGATGAAGAGGAGCGGAGCTGACAGGCGTGCGGCATGTGTCTCCTCAAGATTACCATCCCGGGCACGGCCACTCGGGAGGCTGTAGCAAACACTAACAACGCCGCGGCTAACTGCATATTTTACATTAGTGTGGCTCAGGAGCGTTCCTGTGCTGCACATGCACTGGTTTGTCACCCTGTTTGTTTTGCTTCTCGGTTTCGTTGCCTGTTCTGGACAAAAGAAAAACCAAAAATGTTGTATTGTTGCCACTCGGGTGCTTCTTGCATTGCGTTATGTAGTTAGAGGGTTCACATTCTGTATGTCAAGGACATGCCTCATCCTCTTCATAGAGCGGGTTTTATACTCCGAGGGGTCCTTTGTGAAAAAGCTAAAGCTGCATGCACCTGTGTTCGGTTTCCATGGATTTCCTGTCTGTGCTGACCAATGCTAGTTCCTCTCCACAGCCGTCGAAGCGAATCCGCATCGAGATCACCTCCCTGAGGTTGACACGGGGCTCCAGGGTGGCGGTGGACGACACCGTTTCTAGGCTCTTTGTGGAGTACCGCTTCCTGAACGGGCCCTCTGTAGAGACACCCCTGTCTTTGCCCAAGCCCCAGGCCGGCCAGAGCATCTACTACAACTACAGCAGTGGTAAGAGTGGGGAGACCTCAGCGGTCACGCTGCCGCCTTGTCTGCATTAGAGCTTCTTCCCTCTTTCTGCTTGCAGATTACCTTCCTCAAGGCTGATGGCAAGTAAAATAATGAACTTTGCCGCTCTGTCACAAGGGCCTAATTAGTGCTGTTCAGACTGGTAATGAGCAGCATGCCCTCCGTAATAAGAATAAGATTTGTCACAATGACAGCCGACAGTGAAATTAATCTTCTTTGGCTACAAACCTTGTCTAAATAGAATAAAGGGAGTTTTAAATAATACATTATTTATCATGTTTCTTTCTTGTTCAGCCTCATTTTGGTTTAGCCTCCAGTAGCACAGTGGCCCATAGGGTAGCACCGCTGCCTGACACCAAAAGGTTATGGGTTCAAATCCCATCTCCGCTCTGTGTGTGGGATTTGCAGGTTCTCCTCCATGTACTCCAGTTTCATTCCACAGTCTAAAGGAATTCGGATAGAGTAATGGCTGCCCGTAGTGTGTGTGTCTGTGTGTGCGCCCTGCAATGGACCAGCATCAATAAATTTGGAAAGTGTGTTGGTGTACAGGTAGATAATTAAGGTTTCCCCACAGCTTATACAAAGTTAGATCAGATACTGTAAGCTTTGTTACGTCATGCTGTGAAGAAATAGTGATTTAGTGTTATGTGAATGTTAAGTGCCCCCGTGAGTCCAGAATGGTAATAGTAATATCTTTTAGTGTAGAGGAAATCGACAGCGGAGGTTCATTGCTGTAAGAGGCCCCAAAGCTGAAGTAAAGAGAACTCGGGTAGGCTAACCTTTAGGCAGGAGTGACTTTCACGGCAGCGAAGGGGCTCTCACCCATCTGTCTGTCTGAGCTTCCAAACAGCTTCTCATTCCACCTAACAGCACATCTGGGCTCTAGGTATTCTCCAGATAGCAGTGTGACTAACTGGAGCCCAATCCCAGGGGGAACATCCCAGCATCATGTAGAACAATCCTAGCTGTCAGGAGTTCCTCGGACCTTTGATTTTGGTCTTGTAGTGTCTGGTGACGGGTAACGTGGCTCCGGTGCCTTAGCATTGCTGCCTCCAGTAAAGGCTGATTGAATCGTCGCTGTTGTCAGAGAGAACAAGCTGCCTGCCACCCAGCATCATTATCATGGCCTCTCTGGGCCAGAGAGATGACGTTAAATCCCCCGCAGCAAGCCACGGTGCAGGGGGCAGCTTTCAGCCCAGCAGCCTGCCAGTGTCATTAACGGGGGATGACAGTTTATCCGGCGTGCTCAGTCTTACGGTCGGATCCCTGGCAGAGCACGTGCAGACCTGCCAGTGACAATGGGGGGGGGGGGCGCTGAGCCAGGCCGGCACAGCCCAAGGCCAGCCAGCCAGCCAGCCGGGGGAAGGGGGCCAGTATCCGCGTGGCCCGTCAGCAAGGCGAGCTCTCAGGTGCCGTAACTGACCGCCTGCTCCCCCCGACAGTGATTCACGTGGATACGGAGAATAACAAGGCCAGACGGGAGCTCCTTCGGTCAGTGCTCAAGGGAGAGGCCCGGCAGCTGGAAAGGTAAACATCAGCGGCTGAAACAGGAAGGGAACAATGTCAACATGCTTGTTCTCCTGCTGCCTGTCTGGCCGGGATCTGCCCACCCTCCTGGGAGGGGAAGGCTCCGTCCCGCCTGCTGGCCCGGTGCCACTCTGCCTCCTGGTGACAGGGCTGCTCATAGCTGTATTGGTTTTTTTAAATCAAAATGATCTTGGCAGCTGGTTTAATCACATTTTACATCTGTCATTCCCTTTACTCTCTCACTACTTTTGGTATCGTAGGCATAAATCATTTACCTATTAGCATTAAATTATTTAGCAGACACCCTTATCCAAGTTTTCTTCTAGGTTTTGCTAACATCTATATGGCTAGTGAAGCAGGTTAAGTGCCTCGCTCAAGGGTACAACAGCCAGTCTCCTACTGGGACTTGACCTAGAGTTGGCATGCTACCTGCTGTTGTCTTAATTAAAAGTTACCTTAAAGCCTAGGGACACCGACCTTCAAAAGTTAGCACTGGCCAACCCTTCAAAGTTGATTCCAGTAGTTTAATCTCATTTTGGAGCTGAAGGACGTTGGTTAAAATTTGTTTAACTGGCCATTAAATGTATTGTTGACAGGTGTGAAAATGCCACCCGGTGGCCATTTGGCTGAGAGGAAATGAAGCTGGCAGATTTGTTGACATATGTGAGCTACGTCGAAACTTGATGGAATTGTTTTCTTTTTTCTCACTGAAGTAAGAAGCTGTTGATCTGTGTTAGGAACACAGCTCTGTGATCGGAGTTTAATTCTTAGTTTTTAGAGTGATGCTTGAGACAGCCCACTCAAGAACGACAAGCTGACCGTTAGCGTGCACCACATGTAGCAGCCTGAGATAATTATGTGAGTATCTTTGGTGTTCATGTGTTAATGGTTAAGTCCCAGTGTTCCCATTGTCCTAACCTGTTGGAACTCAAATTCCCATCACAGAGCTGTGTTGGGTGCCCTTTGGAACCTGACCCAGTAACCAGATAACGCTGCCACTGCTTTGGTCCACGCAGCTGGCTGTTTGACAACACAAGCTGGAAATCAGCCCCTACACATCACTGTAATTATGCAGAAAAGGGACCCAGAGAGCCGGTGGATTCAGGATATCTTTGCACAAGTCAGCACTGCATGGGTTAAGGTTCTCTTTGGACATGTCAGCTCTGTGTGGATTCAGGTTCTCTTTGCACACGTCAGTGCTGAGGGAGTGGTTGCTCCATTCTTCAGAGACTTGCTGGAGGTGTTCAGGCCCTGTCAAAAGGCAGATGATCATGGAAAGCACACTGTTGTACCCTTGGGAGAGGTGCTTAACTGCCTGTGTGTAAATTATGGGAAATGTGAAAACTGTGAGTGACCCTGGGTGATTCAGACATATGCAGGTGTTTAAATAGCCGACCTCTACTGGTTGTCACAGTCTGCATAGTGAAATGTGGGTTCACACCAGGCCTTGGCATGGGACTCACTATGTCCCTCTGCCTATGCCCTGCTTACTGTCCCATTTACTGTCCCACTACTTTTGTCCTGTTTACTGTGTCCCACTCACTGTGTTCCTCTGCCTGTGGCTCACAGCATAAAGTTCACGGTGGTGAGTGATCCCCCAGAGGAGCAACAGGACCAAGAGTGTGAGGACGTGGGCGTGGCTTTCATCAGGATCACCGACATCCTGGAGCAGCAGGGTGACCTGATAGATACCCCTGTAGACAGTGAGTGTTTGCTGATACCACGTCTCACACGTGTCCCTCTCAGTGCCCCCACGTCACATTTACCCCCTACAGATCCCTGTAACCTATCCTGTAATTTGTCTCTCTGCAATGATAATCCAATTTCAACCCTTTGTGTCTCTCTGTCTGACTCCGTCTCTCTGTCTGACTCCATCTCTCTCTGTCTCACTCGCTGTCTGTCTTTCTGTCGGACTCCCTCTCTCTCTGTCTTACTCACTCTGTCTGTCTCACTCACTGTCTGTCTCTCTGACTCCCTCTCTCTCTGTCTCACTCACTCTGTCTGTCTCTCTTTTTCTGTGTTGCTCTCCCCATCTCTCCCTCTCTCTCTATCTCTCTCACTCTGTCTGTCTGTCTCTGTTTTGCTCCTTCTGTCTCACTCCCCCTGTCTCTCTCTCCTTCTTCCCCCATCTTTTCCATGCCCCACCACAGTCGTGGATGTGCAGGACAGCAGCGCAGTCCTGGGCAGCCTGACGGTCACAGTGGAGGCCTTTCAGGTCCTTCAGTCGATACAGAGGGAGCTGCAGGCCCCAGGGGCCCCTGACTGACAGGTCACCATCCTGCTGTTTCCAGGGATGCTTAATAGACATGATGGTAATGACTTAGAAATCCATATATCATAAAGATGTATAGTATTTTTTCAGTTTTAAAATTCCTTTTTTTATCTATTATTTCTTCGTGCTTCATTAACCCACACACATCATTTCAAACCATGGACATTACCTTCAATCAGTGCCCTCAAATGAAATCTCACAGCCGTTATGTGTAATGTGCCGCGTTAACATCTGTACATCTTAATAAAGCTCTTGTGTTTCCATCTGCCTTGGTGTAGACTTTACAAATTAAAAGCCTGATGTTATACCTAACCATAAGCCAGTTAACAATGCTGCACTGTGACGGTTTTTTTCCCCCCAAGATGTAGATGAAATTGTCTGGATGAATGTGTTAATCTGCCTGTCTAAAATGCTAATGTCCATTTTCTGCACATTAAATGGCCATGTGTCTTTGCTTTGACAACTGCACTGTCTACCAGTTAAACCACTGTGGATGTACCCCACAGAGTTGGGTTCAAGTTTCCCTGTGCTGGACCAAAGGGGGAAGACTGACATTTCTAGGGGATCAATATGAAATATGCTTTGATGTGTCAAAGTCAGTATTCACTTGGAATGTAGTATAGGTAATATTGAAAGAGGACAGTTTATGTAATGTGGTAAGACCATCAGTACACGCCCAGTGTTAATTACCATGGTAACCAAAGTGTGTTTCATTTAAATGGTACAAGACAGGAATCTCAAAAGACCATCTGAACAGTTATATCATCTTTCTTAATAGATTTGTAAGCTGCTGTATGTATTACTAAAATATTTTCCTTTTAAATAATAATCACGTATGCTGAAAATCTAAGTACCATTTTATCTGCTTTAGAACCTGTTAACTGCCGCGCATATGAAGAATGAGTGGGTGTTTAGAGAGATTTTCTATGCATTTTTGTCACTTTTCAATTATTTCCCAGTGATTTTGCAGGAATCGATGACATCCTAATGACAGTAGTATCCAGCAGTAGGTATCCTCTTCAGCCACGAGTCCTGCGGAGTTTACAGACCCACATACAGACTCTGCTCAGCCGGTCAGGGAGCCTGTTTTTTTTTTTTTTAACCATAAACTGCTTCCAGGCTGACTGCATAGAGAAACGTTGTCTTCAGACGGCCACACCATGCTGTCTCTCCTCAATCTTCGTCCTCGCCTTGCCTTTTAGGGGGGTCACTGTGCCCCCAGCCAAGCAGGATGGTAAGCACTGTGCAGGGTGTTCATGCTGTAATGCACTCCCTCTGACACAAAGGGGATCAGCACACAGCTTGATGGTTAACTATGGAAATGCTTTTCATTCCTGTGTGGCGCTGTATCTGGGATACAGATTCAGCCTCTGCTTTTGGCGTGTAAAATGACAACACCGGTGCAGTGGCCCTGACTCGAGGATCAGGGGCCGCCAGTTTTACCAGACCCATAGCTGTCTTTTCGATCCTCGACTCCTGCTCACTGTAACATTGTCAATTTTCACCATTTTTGCAACCATTTCCACTAATTTTATGTGGATTTGTAAAGCATTTAGGGAAATGAGCAATTTATTAAAATCTACCTAATTTTCCATGATATATTAAATCCCTGCTCCGGTAATCAAAGCCCATTTAATTTGCCGAATTAGGCGCCCACTATTTTACGTGATTAAAACTCCGGAAAATGAGGCCTCCACTCATATTAGCCGATGTTCAAAGGCGTCTAATGGCACGGAGATAGAATAGATTATGAGGCAATTCATTACAGCTGAGCGGCAAAAGAGCTGCCAGCTTTAACCATCGGTCCTGCCGGCAGATGGCATCTTCAAGAGGCTCTGATGCAGTTGCTGCACTCTCTCACTTGGCTGATGGGCACTTGTACAAGCTCTGAGTGTTTTGGTCTGTTCTCGTCATGCAGTGTCGCATATAATGCAGGTGGGGGGGTTGGTCTGAGCATCATCCCGTTAGCCATTGGACTGTACAGCACCTGTCACCCTGGGCACGACGGGTGGGGTTCACAGCACAGCCCCTTTCAACGGGTCTTGGTTTGTCATAAATCATGGAGATGTTGGCGTTTTACACCTTGAAATTCAGACTGGGATAGCAACTTCCCTTGAGAGAATTTAGGCTGCTGTGTTTCGCCAATGTGTTTAATAGGACATGGCGTTTAATGTAAATGGATAAATAATGGACTGTTTTTCAGACAGATGAGCCTCTCAGGCTGTGGATGGAGAAGCTCAGATGTTGTTTGTGTTTAGGGATGAAGCCAAATTTATTTTATCAGAGGTTTAGGATGAGGAACAAGGCATGTTGCTTTGTGACTCGTAGCTCTGTCATCTCAAATTCCCCACACGTTGAACATGGCAGATGTGATTCTCGCCATCAGCGAGGTCAGACAGAGGCAGGCTGGTGCGGTTAGCTGCTGGTTATGAGATCCAAGTTCTCCTCACGCTTCCCCTTATTGTCTTAAGGAGCCTCAAACGCGGCCTGTCAGTGAGGCTCTTTATGCAGCTCCCTCTGGATGGTGAGACGCAGCCTCTTTGAACCGTGGTGAGGGGCTGGAGATCGTGGCGGTGATGAAGCAGGCATTGCGTGGGACATGCCGCTATTCACCCACTGTCACTGTTAATATCCCGGAGCATCTATCCCGCTGTTCTGCTGCAGAATCATGCCAAAATGAATAAGGCCTCTCCTGGCTCCTCTCCTTAATGCTGGTCTCTGATTTTACACACTTTGCTGACAATGGTTTCCATGCAGAGCAGTCAATTACATCGTGAAAACATGACCACATGGTCCTCTAAACCACAGAATCCATCCAAGGGGTCTGAGATCGCACTCCATCCAAAAGTGCCCTCTGATTGAAACGTTTGTGGATTAGGAAAATGAGGTCCACAGTCTTAATGATCGTTGTGCTCATGTGGTAGTGGAATTGGAGTGGCGTAATTTTTAATGGGCCCACAGTGAATGACAGGAGAGTCTGAACGCTACCTCATGAGGCAGACAAGCCTATTGCCCAGCTGGTTACTCTGCCATTTAGCCTTTGTGTAGTCAGATATTACTGTGAAGGAAGAGGATGTGATAAGGATTCCAGGTAAGGTCCATCATGTCTATCAAAATAATATTTTCATCTAATTTCATTTACAATACATGTAACACCCTTCATATATGTCAACAAAGACTTGCTTTAAAGAAACATATTATATTGTATGATCTCTCACCCAATTCTCTGTTTGTTTATGTTCTTATCCAAATTAGGAAGGAAGCATCTAGAACGAATAGTGTGAAAATGGAGACAGCTGATGTATCCACACAAGTCGTCCCCACGTTAATAACTGAAAACACAGCTTTTCCATCCATTGGTTTCTCAAAGGAACAAATAATTTAGGAGTCTGACAGAATGGTATTTTTCCATGAGCGAAGATGAGGAGTGGTCAACTGAGGCGTGGCATGCATGTGTGACATGCCAGGGGCTGCCAGATGTGCTTGTCCCGCGTTTTTACGCCAGTGGCAGGGTGCTGTCAGGTGATCGCCACTGTCCAGTCAAAACGCTGATGGGGGAAAAAAATAATAAATCAGACCGTACGGATGGAAGGATGTGTTCCCACCAGCATTTAGCTGCATTAGACGCTTGAGTCAATGCGTGTTTGCAATATTGACCATAATTGTGTACTGAATGAAAAGTTGCAGCAGGTGGATGAATGGACTTCCTGGTCATCTCTGCACAGAAACATCTTTGCTCAGTATCTTCCTGACCTTTTTCAAAAGTCGAGGTGTTGTTGTGAACAGAGTGAAGCTAAAAAAATTGCAAACACCCTAGATCTCCAGACATGAGCTGCACATCCACACAGCTGCTGGAGAAGGTCAGCCATGTACATGATGTTATTGTAGAAAGCTGGCCTAACTTCCGGGGAATCACATTGAAGTTTGACTTCAGATGGGCACCAAGGTTCTTTGCTAATCTTTCTTTGGTTTGTTTTGCCTTTCACTTTTGTTCCCCATTTGCATAACAGATTATTCCACAAAGCACAAGTAAATATTTATCACTGCTTGCCTGAACCGATGAGATATCTTGCTAAACACTATAGTTACTTGAGTAAATGTAGCCAGCTTAAATGGGGTCCAATCCTTTCTAAAATATCTCTTATGGAACTGAGTCACTGCCGCTTTGCCAGGCTGGACCTGCTCAGGAGGAACAGAGAGTGTTTAGGCCTCGTGTGAGGGCGCCATGCTGACACTTGGCAGTGGAAAGCATTTCTCCTAATGGCAGCTGGTGGCTGACACGCTATCCCAGCATGCCATGGACCAGGCATAAACACTGCTTCTTCTCGCAACCAGAGGCAACAAGCAGCACCCAGAAGAAATTAAAACACACGTGGAGTTTTCGCGCAAGAATTTGGGCCATAATGAATTCAGTTGTATGCTTCATTTAACTGTCTATCAATTGGTGATCTCACTTACAGTGTTATGAGGTGATGTGACCGTTTTCGGGCTCCAGAAGCTAAATTCAGTTCTTTCCAGTGCCGTTTTCAGAATGATGTGCACCTTTAGGGAGCCGCATTGTAGTGTCTGCTAAGTGTGCCAGTCAGAAACCACGGAGAGCATGTGCTTTCATCATGTGAACAGTAATTGGGATCCTTAAGATCGCACAGGGGTGTGGGTCTAATTGGTTTTTGCAAGCACAGCCTTCAGCCCTGCATCTAAACTGAGTGCCAGGGCTTTGTTTGTGACAGTCACCGCACATCTCCCGGTGTGGCACTGTGGCTCTTACAGGCCTTGGTGCCTGGCTTGGAAGAGTAATTACCATGATTTTTCCTCCTTTTGAGAACGCGCCATAATCACGCGCGACAATACTCGGTCAGCTAAAATTATAGAACAAACTCGAAAGGATCGGTGTATGCAAGCGTTCATATAATTCATAGAGAGAGGTTGACCCCTGCTGGCCAACGGCGGGAAAATAACGGAAAAACTAGTAAAAACTGTACAAAAATATGGTTTGAGAAATGGCACGTGACCTTCTGTGGTGTCCCCAGCATGCTGTTTTATTTTCTGTGAAATTGCAAATGCACACCATTTGTTTCTTATTTGGTCTTCTTTTTTTAATACAAAAATGCACGTCTATGATATGTTTTAATAATCAGAAAGTGTGTTAAATCAAGTACGATAAAATTATCCAATAAGCCCTTTAAATAATTGCGTGATTATTCGAATTCTTCAGATTTCTTTTTTCTTTTAGAATAACATACATTTGGCCGATGTTCAGAAGTCGAGGGCTATGTTCTGGATTGAAGTTCCAGATGACGGTCCAGATGTGGACAGAAGGCTGGAGCCCAGGACGAGACCTGGGTACTCGATCTGATTACAGGAAGATTCACTAGATTTCATGAGGGACTGGGTACCCACTGGAGAGCTGGCTGGCCAAACTGGAGTCGACTTAGAGCTCTAAATTCTAAAGCTGAATCACGTAGTCCTATTTAAATCTGTATGGAGTACTGCACGCAAATGTGTTTTTGTCGATGGTTTGTCCTCGTAAACAGGCCATGGCATGCTTGTGTTGGCAAATCACGTATACGTTATAAAAGTGACGTCCAACTTAAAATTACAGAGCATTTTAGATTTATATACGTCTCCTGGTTAATTTGAATCAATAATCCGGATAAATTGAATAAGTCCCATCTGGGACATTCATTTACTAGGATAGTGATAATTCGAAATGAGTTTCGCTCTGAAAATATTAACACATTATGGATGGTTGAGCTTTCACAAAAAAAGGAGAGATATGTGTATTGAGATTTCTACATTTATAATTTTACTTTAATGAATGAAAGCATCCGCGTGGAAAACAATCAGAAAAACAGTGGATTTGCTGACTGAAATGATTACTATAAGTATTACCAGGAACCTGCGAAAGCATATTTAATTTTTCGTATTTTACATTTTGCATAGTTTAACATTCTGAATGGCAGAGTTCTACCTCTGGCTATCCAGTTTGGGGAAAAGAAAACGTCTTAAGAATAAAAGTTGTCCTTTTGGGCACTCAGTCAGACGTCTGATTGTTTTGTGTTAAGTCAATTGTGTAAATATAAGATCTTAAATTGCATTGTAATGAAATATTGGATAGAGATTATTATACCAAGAACGACTGCCGGTGATAACTCTATAAGCACATTTCCTCCTAACAGTAATACCAAATATCATCATCTTCCTGTTGTCAGTACAAAAATGCAGTAACCTATATAATAATTCAAACTGTCGTTTACCAGGTCTTTAATTGACACCCGTAGTTGTACAGTGTTCAGTATTTTATTCATAGTCATTCATATTCACTGTGCTTTTGCAACATCCCGACCCGTTTAATTTGCAATCTTTTAACAGTAAACCTTACTCTCTTTATTCACCGTGAACTGATGGCATTAAGTCGATGAACAATAAGAATTAAATGGCAGAGATATTTCAATAATCCCCATGTTATTTTTAGTTCTCTGACTTGTTAGTGGGGAAACTGCAGTATCTTGGTCGAACTCGGGACGTTAAATGTGATTAGATTATGAGCTTCATTTTATAAGGATTAGTACTTACAGTAAGATATGGCACACTGAGTACGGTACAGTAAGCGGTGCCCTCCATTTCCATCATGCACATTGTCCTTTCTTCTAAGACTCTCTGAACCATGCCTTTCTAACTAACAGTTATGTGATTTTTTTTTTTTCTCAGATAGATTTTCTTGCAATATAGTCCAGGCTTTTAATATGCATCAAACAACCTTTTATTTAGGGTAGTCTGACCAGGATAAGCAGTTAGAAGATGGATGCATATTTTGAATATCTAATTCTTTCATATCTTTCATATTGTGTTTAATAATGGATGTTTCCAATTTATGGAATTTATTACATCATATGGTGTTGGTATGCGGTAGAGGGATACGGAACTATTAAATGTGAGAACTACTATAGTTAACGTAGCCTACTGATTGAAAACGCTTATCTTACAGCGCCCTCTGCTGGCCATACTTTTTTTCTAATCGGGCTCAAAGAATTATTTTCTTTACTTTTTTATTTATCGTCTAGCGGTGCCCGCCCGCGCCTTGCTCATTATTTATTTGACCTACCTTGGCATGGCACAGAGCTTTACTGAGTGAGCTGTCTTGATCACACCACTCTGACCTACTGTAGCCCTCGGAGCCTATTCAGAGTAATTGGCTTCGAAGACGCACATAAACAGCAATGTTTCCACAGAGAGCCATTCTCTGCCATGCTGGCAAATCAGCTGTCTAACCGATTTGGCTAATGAAGGCCGCTGAGAGTGCATGCAGTGCCTAACGCCACCCTCATGCGGTCATATATTGCAGCCTCTACACGGATGCCACAGAAGGGCAGGTTGCCCAGTGTACATACATCACATGCAGTGTACTCCTCTCTGAACTCATACAGGCTGCTGTCAGGCATGACATTCTCCTGCCTGATCAGTCACATACGTGCACGTCGCTCTGTGTGTTCTTAGTGGTGCCTGTCTTTATGTATAAGGCAACAGCAACGCTGAACGTAGTGACAGAGGAGAATTTTCCAATCTTCAGATAAAACTTTCACCCCATGTTCAGACGGAACAATGAGAAAACCCAATATCACATCCTTCCAGAAACCACATAAATTAAATTGCGCTGGCAGACAAATGGAACGCACTTCAGTTTAACCAGAAATGACTGAGTTGGGATCTGCAGTCTTGAGCTAAGTGCTTAAATTATAGCAAGCATCTTGCTAAGGCGCTCAGTATCTTCAAATCACACCAAGCACAATTAGAGGCTGCCTTGAAAATTTGTGGTGCTTTACTTGACCAAGCTCTCCAGCTACTCATGAATGGATCTTTAGTGAAGGATTGAAAGTCAGTCTTTCTGCCAGCTTTAGTGATGTGCCACTGACAAAATGCTAAAACATTTTTATACACAAACCAGCCAAAATGTATTTTAATGTATTATAAAATGTGTTAAGAATGGTGTGTACAGTTAAATTTCCAAGCTACAAGTACATACAGTTCACCACCCATACATTTCTGAAACTTAGAACAAAACACACAGCTAACTTTCATATAAAATATACAGGCACACCTGCAGCAAAATCCACTGAACAGAACTGTTGATTTTTAAAGTTAAAATTGCGTCTGTAGTTAGAAACACTATGTGTAGAGCTGTCTTGTTGAAGATGACAGACCAAGCTGCGATTCTGGATTGTTCCACCCACAGAGTCATTTTCATAAATTTAATTTCCAATCCATTCTTCTTTTATTAGTTTGGATGTTATTAAATGAGATTGCTTCATCTTAATATATTTCCTGGGCCTGGAAATTTGGCTGCGAGCTGTTATTCAAATCCAATAACATAGCCTGTATTTTGTGCACAGTACTAATAAATGTCAGCATGTGATATATTTGCAGGCAGCCCTTACCCATCCATCACAGGTGGTTACCAGGCTACTGATGTCCTCTAAGTGAAGACCCTCACCTCCTTACCTGATTGTGCCCCGAAAACACAAGAGGACTGGAACCACTGCTGACATCGAGATCATCAGAGAGCAGCACTGCAGCCATCACAGAATTAACCCACAGACTGGGCCAACTCAGCCAACAGTGGTTTTCTCTGCTCAGTCCCTGGAATGAGACGAGACCTCTGGTTCTAATGACATCACGGAGGCCACTTGCATCAGAATTTTAACAATAACCACTTTGAGTCTAAAACAAGCCCAAAATAAGCCAGTCTTCTCCAAATTCACTCTGTTGGCTGCTTGGACAGAAGACCGTGTCTTAATTGACATTAGAAACAAATGTAAGAGCATTTAAAAAGTGTTTTTTCAAATCCATATAGATAAATGTGTCATGTTGACTAGCAGGGTGCTTATAATGAAATAATTTTTTCGACAGGTCCTGCATGAAGCCCTAATCCCATGCCCCTGGGCACGCTGCCTTCCTTGCGTGTCGTCCTCGTGATAATGACTCGGTGATCAGGTGTCAGATGCATTCGTCTCTGTTGCCTAGGTCAAGCTTGGTGGGACCGACCTCCCCAGCTGTAACATTATGGGTGGCGTCACCGTGAGCCCCTTCATCACGCTCACATCTGTGCCCACCCAACACTTGTCACTGTCAATCACCTAGCACTAATACAAAGATGAGTCTCTCATTTGGTTTAATAAAATCTCCAGCTTATTTGCACTGCAGTCATTATGGGCCATAATTGCTGCATCGAGGTGTAAGGAAAACTGTGGCCTGAGGGGATTAAAGAGGAGTATTGCAATATGAAAGCTGTGTGTTTTTTGCCTTTTTCTCTCCCCAGTCAGTCATATTCCTAAAATGAGTATTGCATTTGAATTCAGCTCTGGCTCACTAATGCAGCTTAATGTTGTTATTACCTAATATCAGGATGAGCAGTCATTCGTCCTTACAGTTTTATGTCTTTCCTGTCAAGGCAAATTTGATTGGAAGCTGCCATGTGCAATCTTTAACTGTCACTTAAACCAAATTCCACATCTGAGTTAGGAGGTCTCAAAAAATGGCCTGACACAGCGTCTACCTGGGGGCTTTTCCTGGGAGCCGCCGCACTCAGCTCTGATCCACACTTCACGGGGGGGAGGAAGACCCTGAAGCTGCAAACACTGCTCAGGTTCCACAGATGGAGACAAGTAGATGGGGTCATGCTATCATACACCTGTGCGGGCAGGGTAGGCTTCCGAGTTATCAGTGAGACGAATACAGGCCCTGGTGTTGTGTAGAGGACCCAAAGGAATCGTGTGTAGATTATCCATTGTGTGTACCTTTGTTAACGTGGCCTCTCTACCCCCTGTTTACCAATGTAGCTGTTCATTGTAAGTGGTAATCATCAGGCTATTAAACCAATTAATTACAAATGGAATTTGGAGGGTGTGAATGCAAGGTATTTCAATAAAAACCCTTTAAGACTCGCTTTACTGTGTTCAGGCAATGCATATGAAAATGTATTATAAACATGCCATCTTATATTGTTGTGACTGAAAACATATCGAGCACCGACATATAGATACTGCAAAATTCAGGTATTTGAGAAAAGGAAAAGATCTAACATTTTTTGAAACATCCCCAAAAATTGCATTAACATTTACTCAGCCAAACTCTGTGATACAACACAGAACCTGGCAATTAGGCAGTAATAATAATGTTAATAATTATTCTTCACATTTAAAGATGCAGCATGTAATTTCCCCCAACTAATTTCAGCAGTGAACCATTAAATTAGATTTATACTTCATAATTACTGATTTAAAAGCCTGCAGATCACCGATTTTCCAATGTTCAGCTCACTGCCTTATACTGTTCTGTTTCTTATAACGGACATGAAGGATCAGGCAGATGTGTTGGTACAGCTGGACAACTCTACCTTACTTCAGTTTCATTGCTGAGAAGTTACATCATTCTTTAATTTTTTAATATTTTAAAGGTTCTTTTTAAATTAGTTCTTTAATACTTTAGTGATATAAGCATATCCTTGAATTTCTTCATATTAAAGAATATTTCTTTAACAAGGTTTCAGACATTTTGAGAAATTTTATATTCATTTGTTTACTGGAATTAAGTAAAACATGTAATTACCTCTGGGCAGTATTGCTGTTTTATATATTAGCACCTAACTAAACAGTAGAGTGTTGTAAATCTGAAGAACACCAAATGTAGTCAGATATGATTTGAGTTGCATTTATTGTAGCTTCATCCTTATAATATTAGGTTTGTGTAAAACTAGAATCCATGTGGTAGGTAGGAATTGCAGGCCCCCCAAATATCTACTATTGTGTATAAAATTCTGTACAGCATAGAATCATCACTACCCTTCACACCATCAACTACAGTCCAGACTTATATCCATGTACAAAGCAGACTACACACACACAGGTCACACCTTGCTGTGACCTCTCTTTTGTCATGAGGTCCTTAGAGTTATGCTGTGGTCAGAATCATATCAAAATATTAGTTGGAAAAATTTATATTTACACTTCCCTGCCGCTTTATTAGGAACACCTACTTGTTTGTGCAAATATCTAATCTTATCACATGACAGCTGCTGAATGCATAAAATCATGCCGACATGAGCCAGGAACTTCAGCTGATGGTCAGATCAAGCATCAGGACGGTGGAAAAATGTGATTTAAATGACTTTGACCAGGGCATAGCTCAGAGGATGAAGGCCTGCTTTTTTCTAGATGCCCCGGCTGACCTTGGCCTCCAGCACTAAGGGGAAACACGTGCTGGGCATTTGCTAGATTTGTGTTCACCCAAAAAAGATCACACAGTCGGTGCTCCATATGTTCAGAGATCCTGCTTCTATCCACAGTTACCTCTTGTCTGGGATTTATTGTCTCTTCTGGCCTTCTGAATAAAATGCTTCTCTGTCTTGAAGAAAACAGACAGTGACTTTAGAAGTACTGGATATGTATGACTACTGTTCTCTGCCTATCTGTCTAGAGGAATCTAAGAATGTACTTCAGATGCTAAGAACAAAGAGATCATTTCGATGGAACATCCCCAACGCACACATATATACACACACTGCCTCCTTAAACAAAGACTCCAGCTCCTCTTTTAGCAGGAAGCACACTGCTCACCTTAGCACTCCCCCTGGTGGTCCTCATGAGTCATTGTATGTGAAGTGCTCATGACTGACATGAAGGAAAGCTCTGAGTCACAGCTGAACTGCCTGCATGGAGTGTGCCTCACAAAAAACGTGTTTCTGGGAAAAAACATGCAAACTCAAGCGTACTGGAAGAGAGACTTTGTAATTAAAGACAACTGGTGCAACAATTCAAAATGTGCTACATCAAAGAAGCTGGCACCACAATGCACTCTCCACGGAAGATTTCTGAGAAAATCGAATAGTCTTCCTTTATACACTGGTTAGATGATGGCTTAATGGTTGAAATCATACCAATTCCCTAATGATCATGGGATTGAATCCCAAAATAAACCCTGTTGTTGTACCTTTCATTAAGTACACAACAATGTGTTGATATCTATACATCTGTAAACATGTGTCCCATCTGCACCAGCAATCCAGTTCCCCAAGTCTGGACCTGGGTTTTAGCTGTCTCAATGTTTTTTCCTTTCCCGATTAAGTGTAGTCACCCCAATTTAATCGCCCTGATTTTCCTCATGTGTCTCACCTGTTTCTTTGTCATTTAAGTCTAGGTCAAGTGTTCGATTGTTTATGTTAGGATGGTCTAGTGCTGCTTATGTTGTTAAGGGCATTTTCAGTTCAGTTTTTAATTTCTAGCCTGGTTCCTGGAGGATAATCCAACAGGTGGGTTTAACAAATCATACAGTTAATCTGAATTCTCATTGTAGAGATTTGGGGAATTGACAAATCCTGAAGTTAAGCTTTCAGTTTCCTACAACCAGAATTCAGGTTTAACTATTGGACTTGTTAAGCCCACTTTATGGAGTACCCCCCTGGTCTAGTACCCCCCAGGTCTAGATTATTTATAATTACTAACATGACTGTTGACTAGAAAGACTACATAAGAAGGGTAAAATAAGTTTGGCAATATAAGTGTCATTAGATTAAATATCTTCACGAAAAAGACGTAAGGAGGTTCTTCTATGTGCTCTTCATTTGAGTGGTGGAACACGGGCTCAGAAGTTGGTCATATGTACATTTCCCTCTGCTTACCACTAGGTGGAGTGAAAAAAAAATGTTTACAAGTAGTGGTGAGGGAAAACTGTTTTGAACCCCACAAAGAACAGTTAGAGATGTCACTCTAAAATTATATGTGATTATCCCCACCAACTGTCCCATGCAATCATGACCACCTCAGGTCTTCATCATGGCTACATATGGCTTGTCCCATGTTTTATCATAGGTGCATTGTGCTTGGTCCATGCCACTTTGCATTGACATATTAATCAGTACAATTCTTTAGCCTTTCTCCTGCTTACCTTTCTGTCTCCTACTCTAGATCACTGGACAGTCTAGAGAATGGATCCACATGTTGACTTGATTTTATTTTTGAACACTGTTCTTCTGCCTATTTGCCATTTTCTGTCTCCAACAGCTGCTTCCCAGAACCACAGTCAATCCACATTTGCACCCAGTTTTTTGTATGTGTTTTTCCTCCATGGGTCTGTCCATTATTGAATGAAGGAACGTAGAGTTTGGGGTAACAACAGGAAGGGGAGAAAGCTCAGGAAAACAAACTATACAGGCAACATTCAGCTGACTTTGGACCTTAGATAATAGTTTAGATACTACAATTGAAACCAGTGATTGTGTCTTTCACACATAGCCTTTACTAGATTCTCATTGTTGTTTGTATTGATATTCTGATGTTAGGCTCTAAAGTGTGTTTGATATTGCTCTTGTCTTGAGAAATATATTGCACTTGTTACGCATCGCTCATTAAAATCTTAGCCTATCAGTTCTTGTATCTATGTTGGCCCCTTGACAGCTGTTTTCCTGTGTTTTCTTTCTGCCACACTTGCATATGGCTTTGGACAAAAGAGTCTACTAAATATAAATGTACTATAATGTCTGAGTTGGTAGAGGCAAGTGCTGAAAGTAAGATGATGCTGGAAAGGGCAAAGATGAGCATCCAAGCATTGCTTAACATGCACTGATGACTGGAGGTTGAAAAGGTGGGATGTGACTTCACTCCACCCTCAGAGCTATATACCTTCCCTTGGCTTACAAATCCGTTTTTTAACCCTAGACTCATTTTCAGTTTTTCCTCAGTATTGCTGTCTGACTGCTTTCTGTTGCCACTTTCTGTTTTGTTCCACGTGTGCAGATAATACACAGGATATTGACCTTAGAAGACACTCTTGGTGTTTGTCTTGCTGACTAATGAGTTGATCAGGAGTTTTAGCTTGAGTGGGTGGAGGGTGTATGTGCTGGCCCCTCAAGGAGGAGCAGAGGTTTTTTATCAGTGGGAGCAGCCTTGGGGTGGGGTAGTGATAAAACCTCACTTCACAGAGTTTTGGAGGGAGGATCCAAGCCTAGTGCATGATAAGGACCAAGGTCAACCCAAGCCAGTCAGCTCACAGTACATGCACATAACCCCAAAAGCTGCTCCAGGATACCAAAAAATGTCTGACCTTAAGCTTCCCTCACCTGTATATGTGTGTGTCTCATGGAGGGGAAGGGGCTGATAAATTCTTACAGGATATGTGAAATGAACCTAACAGAACATGGGGAACTGTCATCAATCACCTCAAACCACAGTCCAAAATAAAGGATGCAACATCTGGAACCCACCATCAAGTAATGTAAAGCATAGTCACTAATTTCTTCATAAAAATGAATAGCGACTTATACGCTGAATAACATCGGACAAACTGACATTGACTTTGTTAGTGAATTTTTGAAATCCAGACATCATTGCAGTTTTGTACTGTTTACATGCGCGCGTATTCCTAGACGACTGGACGCCGGTTCCAGTTGAGGCGGTGCTTTGATGAGCCACTTGAGGGAGCCTTCGCACCATGAACCTGTGTGTCACGGCTCTGGGTTCTCCGACAGCTTCGACACGAGTATCCGGGAGACGACACTTCATGTGAAATCAAAGTAAGACCTCTGCCGATTGGCCTCAGACACGGCGCGGCCATCTTGTGTGTCCTCCCCCCGTAGTCACTCATGTCGTGGACCCCCCTCCCCGGTCCATGTGAATCTGACTATTGACAGGTGTACCGGGGACGGCGGGTGGACCGCGGTCCGGCTCGGCTGGGTTCAAGCACAGGCTGGCCCGGTCGTGGTTCAATCCGACGGGTTCACCGGCTGTCCAATCAAAGGGTAAATAACTGATATGCAAATGAGCTCCGTGTGTCATCACTCCGACGTCGCCACCAGTGGCACGACACAAACTTCACAAGTACGCTTAGGCAGCCAGCCTGCCGCCTCGGGAGTCAACTTCACCGGGAGACGACCTACTGCTTCGCAGCCGTAAGTAACCGAAGCCCCGCTTAGCTCAGCCCGTTTCCGACGCTGTGTAGTGCCTGCTTTTCCGGCCAGCTTTCGGCCGGACACCCAGCTCGGCGGTGCTGTCACCCACTTCCGCACGGCCGTCTCTCTGCGACGTTAACTGGGCAACAAACTTCTGCTTTGCGCCGGTGGAGGGCTGAGGGATTCCCCCGCTTCTTGCCGTGCGATGGGGACTCGGCAACACGTGTGCGACCCTCCCTGGAGTCGGAGCCCACTGTCGGGCTCCCGAAGCCCCCCCCCCCGCTTCGGACGGTCTGCCCCTGGAGCATTCAGCTGACCCATGGGCTGGGGGTCCGGGCTAGGCCGAGGGGGGACGGGGTGGTCGCGATCGCACAGCCGCGGGATGCGGAGGTTAGTGGCGAAGTTTAAAAATAGCGAGCCGACCGAGTGACGCGAAAGGCGGCTGATGGCCACACTCAGCTCGGCAACTCTTTACCAACTTAGAACATCGTTATATCGATTTAAAGACTACAAACATTGGCCGTGTTCTGCGGGGGCCCAGATCATGGGGGGGTCGGTCGGCTGGGGGCCCCGCTCTGACGCCATCTCGACCCCCAGTCAGTCACTCGTTTATTTCTGGCGACCAAGACGTTGGGAGCTCTTTGTTAGTGTGATATGTTAGTCAGAACGGATATTTCATAGACACAGCTAGTGCGACTCGGGTTGGCAAGTTACGGTGCGTCACGTTCTCTGAAATGAGAATAAAAACTAGTTAGTTAGTTAGTTTGTCAGCCGAGTTAAAGCGCAGCAGGAAGTGAGGAGACGGCGGTCCGCTGCCTGCTTCGCGCACCTGTTGCTCGCGCCCTGCCGCGTGAACTGGGGGGGGGGGGCGTTTATCGTCCCGAGAGAAGCGAGAGGCGGCACGAGCAGCGGGCAGGTTGGTCAGCGTCGAGCGCCCGTGTGACGTCATCTCCATGACAACGGCTAACGGGTTAACGGGCGTCACTGGGCGGCCACTGGGACTACTGCTGGCCTGGGGGTGCTACGTATGCACTTTCTCGAAATACAGATCTTGTCTGGGAGCTGCAACTCCTCTAAGATCTAAACTGGCGTCAAAAAACGAATTTACGATGTGCGTTTCTCATCAGCCTCACACGTATACATTTGTCACTGCCACACTATAGTGTAGTTGTAATTAAAGATTGTGACCTGGAGAAGTTTGAAGATGGGTAGACGTTATGATTTATTGTATAAACTTGGCTCTAATGATGACACCTTGGAATCCCGGTGTCATTTTTGTAGAAATCCTTTAATTGCGTTAGTAACGTTGTTGGTGACCCCCAGCTAGCATATTTATATCAATGAAGAGAATAGTGTGCATCTTGAAATGTTTTAGTTAATTAGATCTGGTAAATAAGAAATACAAAGGATGTTGACTTCAGTGAAAATCTGCTGTTTCTTACGACATTTTTAATGCAGATTTTTAAAACATGCCTTCCCAGCCACCCATGCATGGTTCGGCATGTTCTATTTTCACATTATGAACAGCCTAAGGAACCTCATGTTGATGGTCTCTCTCCAGGGTGGGCCCTGTGTGTCCTGATTATACATGGCATGAACAGTCCATTGTACAGTGAAGTCTTATTAATTTGCTATCTTGTCGTTGATTTTTCTTTCTCTTGTATACATCTGACAAACAAAAAATGCACAGTTGAAGAGTAGAGCTAGTGGGAGAATGACATACTAAAGAAAAACGCTGTGCTCTCACGAGACATTCTGCAGATGTTGACGTAACAGAATTTCTACGTCAGTACATTTTATCATTGCCATGAGCGGGGAAGCTGCTGCAGGGATCTACACGTTAGTTCTTGTGTAGGGTATTCTCAGTACTCTTATGTGGGATAATGCTGAGACGTGTATCTGTATGTTCCTTTGGCTGGATTTTTATGGACAGGCACCAGCATATTGGATCATCACCAGGATGCATTGTGCTCCTTTGGTAGGTGAAGTTGCAAAAAGGGCCCACATGGTGTTCTGGAGACAAGGAAAAAGGATACCGTGCCGGTAATGTAACAGAAATACTGCTGGGGATGGAGGAATCCCTCGATTTGTCAGGAAAGCTTTTCTGTCGTATCACCATCTCCCATTTCTGGAACATTCGAGGTTCCCCTTCCAAACATAAATTACCCCTTCTCCCTATCCTGGTGCTTACTGTATTAACAGAGCAGTAGATCCAAATCACAGGCATATCAATTAACAAGCAAAGCTGTGTCTGCCACGTGTCAGACAACACTGTGTTATTTGAGCAATACTTGCAAACAAATTGCCACAAATATACCGTTTTGCCACCTTAGTGGTTTTTCCCATGTCGTTTGTGCCATTTTCAATGCTTAATGGGGCATGTTTCCCTATAATGACATGTGACATTCCATGTAACCCTGAGTCATCCACCTTTCGTCGAGCTGGAGGCTGATGTGCTGAGAGAGTTTCAGATTCGGCAGCTGCGTGGAACTTCATAGCAGCAATCTCCATTGGCCTAAAGGTGTAGTTCACTGTGGAAACTACCATGGTACACGTGCACCTATTGAGGTTTATTCTTTTTTTTTTTTCTGTGAAATGCACCTTCTTGATATTAGCATAACTGTATGTGTGACTGTCCTTGAAGGTGTAGTGGCGTGTTCTCTTGGTTGGCATGCATCTGTACGTAGGGCTCTCTCAGTGATGGAATTGAGGAAGCTTCATGGCTTCTGTGTTCTGTGGTTTTGCGGTCCCCCTTGTGTAGTAACAGGTGTCATGTGATCTCGTATGTCGTGCGAAGAATGTGAAAGGCATTTTGCTTTGTTGGCTGTCATGTAGGTCGCTGCTCCGGTTGCACCTGTGAGATCTGTTGGTGGCACTCCTGCTGGGCAGCCGGCATGTGATGCCACTCCGGTGCAGACATTGCATGCCTGTGCAGCAGTAAAGAATGAACATTATGAAGCTATGACACAAACCAGTTTTCTTCTGCGATTGGGTACCGTTTTTAAAGTTGCTCTGCCTATTGTCAAATGCTTAGTACAATCCTTAACTGCAGTGTTTATTTAAAATGTTTGTTTCAGAACCATGACTTACAGCATTCTCTTGACTGTTAGCATGTTGATAGTTTTGTCTTCATAGCTTCTGGATGAGGAGCTAACATCCTTTTCTCTCGTTTGTACTACACAGGACCTCTCTGTGACTCATCCCAGTCCTGCCTTCCCTGCCTGTCCCGATGGATTAGCTGTGCTTCTGTAACTTGACTCTTGGTGTACAGAGGCAAGAAGCCCAAAGCAAAATTGCTCCGAGGAGTGGCGACACCCTATGTGAGCCTGTGGTATGGCTGATCCCATGATGGACTTTTTTGATGACTCGAGCCTATTTGCCGGTGGTCTGGAGGGGCTGTCGGATGAGGGCTTTGCCCCCGGGGCAGTCTCTCTGGTCGATGAACTGATAAATTCTGACTTTGAGCCATTGTCTGGAGTTGGGGTGGCCAAGCACCCAGACATCGTGTCATCATCCTCTCAACAGGGCTTGAATTTTGAGCAGCAAATCGAGCATTTTGGGTTATTGAAGCCTCCACATTCTATGGGACAGCCTTATGCCTCAAACTCTAGCAGTAGTGATGGTGGCCACATGCTGACCCAGCACTCGCAGTACCATGGCTCCTCTTTACACCAGCCATCCCAGACTAATGGACTCTTCCCTGACAATGGCCCCATGTGGGGCAACCAGGACCAAAATGCCAATGGTTTCCACCAGCTGCCCCAGCAGCCGAGTCACCACCGGCACATTCACCAACATCGGTCACTTCAGCCTCCGCAGCATCTTACTGCATCTCAGGCTCTCCACCAGCAGGGTAAAGCCTTTCCAGAGCACCAGGAATGTGTCTTTTACCATGGGAGCCAGGCTCAGAAGCAACAGCAGCGGAACCATCACGGTCCTCTCCAAACGTTCCCCATCAACACGGAGTGCAATGGGACCCTGTATCGCCAAGGAGGCACTGCTAACACCTTGAAGCACCCGAATTCCCACATGGACACTGGTAATGTATCTTTCGCCTGTGGTACCCGGCAACAGGGCAGGATGCAGAACAGTCAGGGCGCTCAGAAGTACCCCAGTTCGACGGAGAACATGGTGATGGCATTCCCCAGGGAGTCGTCCTCTGGTGCCCTCTGCACTGTCAGATCTGGGGCTGCTTACTGCTCCCCACAGTACCGCCTTCCTGGACAGCCAGTGTTGACTACAAGTGGGCCCCAGTCCTCCACCCATGTGCCAGTCAACACCACCCCTTCCACCAACGTTTCCATCCTGCGTGGCTCACTGCCAGCATTCTCAGGGGCAGAAGATGCCTTTTCATTGCTCCAAGGGATGGATGAACATCAGCCACAGCGGCAGGTTCCCATGAACCAAGCTGCGGACTGCTCCTTTCAGACCTTGCAGCTCTCAGGACAAACTCAGGAAGACTATAGCAGCTCCGAGATCTTCTCTGAAGATATGAGCGCTTATTCAGGTCCGATAACTCAGCATCCCTCTGCCTCACAGGAGACTTGTGGGCCGCTCATACCTGCAGCAAGCAGCAGTGGATATGAGGACCTGGTTGAGAACTTGTTACCACAGATAGAGGCTCACACTGGAGAGTTTGAAGGACTGGAAGCTCATGACCTTTTAGAAGATGATCTCCTACCCCAGCTGGAGCCTGAAGCACTGAGTCAGAGGCTCCCCTTGATGCAGCACAAGGAGTCTAACTATTCATGGACAGGTGGAGACCAGGAGAGGAGCCCGGCCAGCCGCTTGATGGATTATGTGGCACAGGTGAGATCCGGAGTCTTTACGCGTTCGTTGGGTGAAGAAAAAGCTCAGTGGGGAAGCTCTCATTAAATTCGCACATGCCAGAGCCAGCCAGTGGCAGCTCCGTAACCTTTAACTGGGTTTGATGTGTCCACAAGTGATTGTGAGAAGCTGGCTGTTATATGATGCTCGCGCTTCCTAAACTTTGAAAGGGCTTTTTACTCAGCCAGAATTGAAAAGCAGCCATCAGCTTGTCAAGGAGAGCAGTGGTGCTCTTGGCAAGTTCATGTAAGCATGCTTGAAGCTACGATGAGATGTGGGTCAGTCAGACCAGAGGTCCCCATCCTCATGCTGTTATGGTGCATTGGCCATTGTGGGGTGGGGGTTTTCTGCTCCCTTGGACACATTTGGTTAATGTCAGGTCTGATGTGTATGTTGGCTGACTGGGGCTCTGTCATCCCTGACTGCTGGGTAGGATCCAAATGCTGTTAATATACTGGCTCTGAGGATTGCTTTTCCAGAAGAAACAGAGAGTGTGTGTGGAGCATGCCGGATTTTAAAATTTGCTTATGAAAATCACCCTAAAGTTGTTAAAGATATTAATTGACCTAAAATGAGACTTGAATTTGCATGTGTTTTCTAGTCGGCTAATTATGTGGTAAAGCAATGGATGCTGTTAAATTAGTTTGCAGAAAATAATTTTTTTTTTTTTTGTATGAGTAAAGATTAATAATCGGCTCCTTGGCTCTGGAAGTACCACAGAAATTTCTAGTTGGAAGAAGGGCCTTCAGGTGAACCACGGTGCATAACTGAATATTTGTTCATTTTTACTTTCATTCTAACACTAGACACTATATAGACAAAAGGTTAAGAGCTCTTTCCCCTCCCACAAGTGCCTTGTTCATGGTGTGTAGCTTTGTGTTTAAGTACTCTTGTACCGGCCATACTGGGTCTCTGTGTGACGTACAGTAATCTGTGCTAATGGGGAAAAGGCTCAGTGAGAGAGTGGTGTGTCACTGGGCTACCCTACACAAAGGAGTGTGTCTCTTTTAAATGCTCTTTGTGTGTGGGGTAAGGAGCCGGCAAGAGAAGGTGGCAGGGCGCCACTCATCAGATCCTGGCTGTGTGGCTTCTTGGCTTCAGTGTGGGAAGTTTAATATGGCAGTGAAGCCAGCAGCATGCTACTGAAGGTGGCCCCGTCTCCCCACTGTGCTGCGTGTCAGGGATAGGCTGTGCTGCTAGGCCCTTCGTGGGTGGTTCTTAGAGGTGAACAGGAAACTGGTGTTGTGTAAAGCAGGCGACTTTGGCAGCCAACCCTTGGAGGGTGGGGTTGCTGTGTGGTGAAGAGAAGTTTCCTCTGGGGCTTAGACCGTTAGGAGCCAGTAGTAACCCTGGTATCTGTGACCATCTGACCATGAAGCACTCCTGTGTTTTCTTTCGTGCCCATGTGCTGTGCCCAGTGCAGGCAGCTTCGTTTAGTTTGCCAGAGGCCCTCAGTATCCAGTGCCTGCTGTGTGGGCTGTGTGGGCAGTGACGCAGCTGTGTGACGTCGTTCATGAGACGTGTTAATGTGCTGTTGACAGGAGAGAACTCAGCTCTACCTCAGACCTTTGTCGTCTTGCTTGTGGTCACTGGCTACAATTGCTCACCTTCTTTCTTCTTTAAATGGAGAAGGTTTCAGCAAAGGTGTCTGTGTTTATTAACAGGCTGCTGTTTTCAGGGACTTTTGCTTGAGGGTAATGTTGCCTAGTGCAGATTTAAAAACAAGATTCTTCAGGTTGTCCTTTTTTTTTTTTTTTTTTTTTGTTCTGCTCCATGATAGTTAGCCATTCATAGGATTTAGATAGCAGGTGCAAAATGCTGCTGGTTTACATGGATATTTTGCCATGCGATGTGATCGTGTTTTATTTTCAGTGGCGTGAGATGAATGAACCAAATCCTGTGAACCATCAAGGGAGCCATGAAATGTATTTTATTTAATGTGTATTCTGAGCTTTGCTGTTTTCCAAAGGGTTTCTAGGTCTTTTTGACATGGCTTCACATGTATGGAATCCATTTTTGGATGCCCAAAATATACTATAAGGAATTGGTGTATAGAAGTGCTACAGGGTATGCTGAAATTGTACTCCAAGAATGACTTTTTAAGTTGTGCCTGGTTACCACTTTATATGTTGCTTGATTTATGTGAAGACCTAAGTAGGAGTAGGTGGAGATGTGATGTCAGCAAAACAAAGTGTGTGATATTTGAGGGTACTCCCTCAACTGTTACTCGAGCAAAGGATTTAGCAGGAAACAACAGGTTGGCCTCACACAAACCCCAAGCCTAGGAGTTTTGCTCTGCTCTTTTTCATCCTGTGGTGGATTCTTTCTTTCTAACAGAGTATTAATGTGGAGCAGCGGCCTGTAACGTAGAGAGTTAATGTGGAGCGGCGGGCTGTAGCCTGGAGTATTAATGTGGAGCGGCGGGCTGTAACGTAGAGAGTTAATGTGGAGCGGCGGGCTGTAGCCTGGAGTGTTAATGTGGAGCGGCGGGCTGTAGCCTGGAGTGTTAATGTGGAGCGGCGGGCTGTAGCCTGGAGTGTTAATGTGGA